>WPDF01000338.1:0-27964 GCA_019137265.1 Neonectria coccinea
TATTTATAATATAGTATATTAAGCTATAACCTTATATATTTATATATAAGATCTTAGCTAAAGTATATAGTTACTAAAGTTAATCCTAATCTTTACTATACTAAGCCTAAGAAGAATAAGTATAAAACTAAAGTATTTACTAAGGGACTTACTTATTAGTACTTACTACCTTTAGGTTCTATAGATATACCTAAATATATACTTTTTAGCTTTTATAATAGTTTATAAATAATAAGGTTATAATAGGTTAACTTAGTAGGTTCTATAAGAGTAGGTTAGCTTAGTAAGTTCTATAAGAGTAGGTTAATAAATAAATATAAGTTAAAAAGGTACTAATACTTATTATATTTATATTTATAGATAAGTCTAAATGCTTACTTTTTAACTTTTATAATAGTTTATAGAGGATAAAAGTTATAATAGTTTAACTTAATAGGTTCTATAAGAGTAGGTTAATAAATAAATCTAAGCTAAAAGATATCTTTATTATAATCTATTATTATCTAAAAGCTATTTAAGTAAGGCTAAATATCTTTAAGTATAAAACTATAAAGGAAAGCTTATATAGTAGTACTAAGATAGTAAGGAAGTAAAGAGGTATTTATTTTTAAGTTTTATAAGGGCTTTATTAGAAACTTATAAATAAAGAAGTTAAAAAAGCTAAAAAAGGATAAAAGGTATTAAGATATAAGTAAAGGAAAGAAATTAGAAGAGCTAAAGAAAGATAAAAGGTATTAAGATATAAGTAAAGAAAAGAAATTAAGGGAGCTAAAGAAGGATAAAAGGTATTAAGATATAAGTAAAGAAAAGAAGTTAAAAGAGCTAAAAAAGGATAAAAGGTATTAAGATATAAATAAAGAAAAGAAGTTAGAAAAGCTAAAAAAAGATAAAAAGTATTAAGATATAAATAAAGGAAAGAAGTTAAAAGAGTTATAAAAAGATAAAAGATATTAAGATATAAGTAGAGGAAAGAAGTTAAAAGAGTTATAAAAAGATAAAAAGTATTAAGATATAAGTAAGAGAAAATAGAGATATATATTTATATAGTAGTATTAGGATAATTAGAAAGTAAAGGGATATCTCTAAAGTATATAAGGGTATTATTAAAATATATAATAAGAAATATATATTATAATCTTATATATAGCTATATAATAGCTCTTAATTATATTTAGCTAAATAGCTAATAGTTATTATTAGTATACTAATAAACTAATAGCTATTACCTATATACTAGTAAACTAATAGCTATTACTTATATACTAGTAATTATATTCTAAATATACCTTTCTAAATTAGGTTAGTATTATAATTAACTATATTAACTTTACTTCTATTAATATATTTAACCTTAACTTCTTTCCTCTTTTATATAACTTACCTTTTATTATATTATATATAGCTTACTTTTATATACTTATATATAATATTATAAGTATATATATATACTAAAAGCCTTTACTATCTAATTTACTATATAAGTTCTTTTTATACCTAATATACCCCTATTAATAATACTTACTTTTAAACTATAATCTTAAGTATTATTATATAAATTATATTATTCTAATGTTTATAAGATTATACTATTATATTATTACTTATTCTATCTATATAATTAAATATATAAGATTCTTTCTCTTAAGCTAATATAGTATAATACTTACTCTTTTTATTATAACTTAGTATAGAGAACCTAAAGGTTATAACTCTTAACTAGGAAACTAATAGTACCTTAACTAATAAGACCTTTATATTATAAACTAATAATAACTCCTCCTCTATACTACCTATTAAGGATCTTAACTTATAGCTAGCTAAAGATAGTATAATACTAATCCTATCTTAACCCTAAGAGTAAGAAAGACTTATAACTTAGTTTAACTAGGATAAGTTAGTAGTTAGTATAAAGAATGCTAGCCTAAAAAATAAAGCTACTACCTCTAAAGCTACTACCTCTATTAAACCTACTATTACTATTAAACCTATTATTACTATTAAACTTATTATTACTATTAAACCTACTATTACTATTAAACCTACTATTACTATTAAACTTATTATTACTATTAAACCTATTATTACTATTAAACTTATTATTACTATTAAACCTATTATTATTATTAAACTTATTATTAGTATTAAACTTATTACTATTATTAAACTTACTATTATTATTAAACTTATTATTACTATTAAATTAAATAATAATAATAAGGATATACTAACCCTAAATAGTAATTTAACCTTTAGGTTTATTAGTATAGGCTAACTTAAGGATATTACTAAGAAATATAAAATACCTACTTAATAACTTAAGCTTAGTTTTAAGTACTCTTAGTATATATAGAAAGAAGTAAAGGATATTATACTAGCTTAAAAGGTAGAACTTTAGCGCTAGTAAAAGGCTATTAACTACCTAATTAGAGTGCTTATATAATATAAATAGAACTCCTTTATTATTAACCTTAGAATCCTTATATAGTATAATAACTTTATAAGTATAGTATAGATAGTATTATTTATTAATATTATTAGTAAGTCTAATTATAATTATATACCCTTTTATATTAAGCTTACCCTTTATATATTTAATACTAATAATAATCTTATACTCTTTTATATTAACCTCTTCCCCCCCCCCCTATTTATACCTTTATATATTAACCTCTTCCCCCCCCCCTATTTATACCTTTATATATTAAATACTAATAATTATTATAATTGCTAATATTACTTAGATTACTAATTGTATTAGAAATAAAAACTTTACTATTAAGGCTATAAGAGCTAAGATAAAGGCTAAAAGTCTATAGATTTAAGTAATTATAAACTAAACTATAAGTAAGAGTTTAAATAAAGATAATAATAATAATAATATATAAGGTAGGCTTTATACTACTTATATATAATAAATTGCCTTTACTATAGCTAATAAGATATCTAATAAGATATTTATCTATTTTAACCCTAATACTATTATTACTATAATTAAAGAGAATAAGTACCTTAACCTAATAGATAAGGTTATTAAGTTCTATTTATAACTATTCTTTATTCTATATATTATAGAAATAGCTATAAATAACTAAGCTAAGTTAGAACTTAATCCTATTATAATACTAATTATTATAGCGCTTTAGGTACTTATATTCACACTAGTTAAATAAATATTTAGTATTAAGTATAATAAGGATTTAATAGTATATAACTATTAATACTTAACCCTTAATAAAGATTACTAGGTAAAACCTATACTAATTTATAATAAATTCTCTAATAAAGATCTAAACTATACTATCCTTCTACTATACTTCTATAAGTTGCGCTAGACTAATAGAGTCTTATTTATTAAGAGTAGAAAGCTATTAACTAAGGCTTATAAGTAGCTAGGATATATAGATCCTAACTTTAACCCTAGTAAGGCTTAAGATACCTTAGTCTAAATCGCTATTTATTATACTATAAATAAGAACCTAATATTTAACTATAAGATCTAGAAGATAAAGGCTTAGATAAGGAGGGAGGGAAAGGAGTGAGAAACTATTATATAAGCTACTATAAACTAAGGAGAAGAATTATTTACCCCTCTAGAGTCTTATTAGCTATTAATAGGACTTAAGGCTATTAATATTAGTATAATAGTAATAAAGATAATATAATCTACTTATATATAGTAAACTATTAAATAGAGGATAAAGAGGCTAGACCTAAGTGCCTAAGGAATGCTTAAAATAAATAAGAATATATATAAGATACTAATTAAGACCCTTAAGAGTCTTTATTTATTTCCTAATTAGGAAACTATCCTTAAGTTTATTAAGGTATAATTACTATTCTTTATTAGAGCTATTCCTATTAAATCTATAGATAACTATATATAGAAATAGTAAGAATTATTATATATTTAGGACTTTACTATTAGAAACTAGGAAAATATAGATAACCTAATAAATAAACTCTAAAAGTAGTATACCCTAAAGATCTTTATAAATACTATCTAGCCTATTTAGACTAGGAATATTAATAATATCCTTACTAAATATAGTCTATTAGTATTCTTTAACCTCTTTTTATTTCTAAAGAGTAAAAGGATATAATTACTTAAACCCTACTAGCTCTTAAGTAAGTCCTCTCTTATACTAAATATTATAATCTAATATTCTAATATATAAGCTTATTACTTTATACGCTCTTATATAAGATTCTAACCTTAGCTAACTCCCTAATAGATATAATAGAACTAGCTAAATAGAGTATAAGTTCACTTTACTATACTATTCTTATAAATAAAATAAGTATAGGAAAGATTAAGGTATACCTTAAGTTAATATACCTATCTATTAAATAACTTATCTAGCGCTAAAATACTAAAGAGAAGGTTATATTTAGACTAAGCTTAGTAATAATACCTATAAATTTTATATTCTAAATATATAAGGAAATAAAGGATAATTTCCTATTCTTTATAGTCCTTATATATTATAGGTTATTAGAGTCTTTCCTAAACCCTAAGGCTATAGTACTATTAAGATAAAAGCTTATTAAGCATCTTATAAACCTAAATATAAAGATTAATAAGTAATTAGTAAGTACCCTTATTATCCCTTCCCCTTATTAAGCTCTACTAACCTTATTAGACTAGCTAGATATTAGTCCTAATAACTTATCCTACTTAGTTATTATATATAATAGTATATATAAACTAACTATTTCATATTATAAGAAATACTATACCTTAAGCCGCTTAGGCTAAAAGGGCTAAGGCTTAATAAAAAGCTAATAGGAATAATAGTAATAATAATAATAATAAAGATAAGTATAATATTAAGTATAATAACCTTAATATTACTCTTCCCTCCTTCTAGTATTTATTTATTCCTTATTATACTTAGAACTATATAACTAATAAGGTTAAGAATAGTAATATTTAGTATTTACTAAAGGATAACTACTATACTATAAATAGGAATATAGTTTTATTTATTCTAAAAGATAGTAATCTTTCTAACCTTTATTTTAACTTCCTTATTACTAATAAGGCTTATTATATTAAGAAGAAGAGTAACTCCTATTATAATATACTAAAGCTCTTTAAGTAAGAGTACCTCCTTTAGGTCTTTAGTATATTACTATTTAGTTCTCTAAAGGATATTCTAACCCTATTAGGTCTTATATAAGATAACTATAGTATTAATTAAAAGTATTCTATAAACTTAAGTTAGGCGCTTAGTTTTTATAATCCTATATATAATCCTTATAAGGAGGTTAATACTATTAGTAGGGAAATATACTATAGTATTTTTACTATAAAGAATAAGCTTACCCTAGGATTAAATATCCTTTAGAAGGCTTTTAATAAGAACCCTAAATATTAACTCTAAATAATATTACTTAACTTTCTCTAGTATATAGTAAGGGATTTATAATAGTCTAATAACCTTAGTATATATATTATATAATATATCCTTATAATAATATAGATTTAAAGAACTATAAGAACTAAAGTAATCCTCCCTAATAGTAAGACTATTTTCCCTGCTTAAGACCTCTTACCTATTATAATATAAGTTAAGGAGTTTATATATAATTAGATTACTTTAAAGTATAAATAGGTAAAGAATATTAGTAAGACCTTTACTAATTAGCTATTTAATATAGAGGATAGAGCTAAGCTAAGCACTTAAGTAGCCTAAGAGTTAAACCTTAACTTTAGTATCTATTAATAAGTAGTACTCTTTATATTTAACCTAAGAAGCTAAGCTATCTTAACTAGTAAGGATTCTATTTTATTTAGCTATAAGATAGCTCTCTCTTTATATTTTTAGTAGGCTAAGGAAGAGAATAAACCTACCTTTAAAGAGCTAATCTTTAGTATTAACTATATTAATTAGTTAGTTAAGTTTAACCTAAATAGAGGTTTAATATATCTTTACTATTAGATAAGAAAGGATAAGTATATAATACTACTAATTAACTATACTAACTTTATTTACTAGCTCTATACTAAGTTACTTATTATAATTTATACTCTAGAGCTTATATACTATTATATTTATAAAGAAGGGGAATATACTCTTATATATATTAATATACTATAGATATAAAGGTAAGTTTATATTAACCCTTTAATTATAATCTTATATATAGATATATTAACTATACTTATATACTTATATATAATATTATAACTATTAGCTATTATAGTAATTAGTTATAATCTTATATATAAACTTATAAGCGCTCTTATATACTTATATATAAGATTATAATTATTACTTTTTTCCTTTTTTTACTAATACTAGATTTACCTATTAACCTTTTACTTAGCTATATTATTACTATTTTAACTTTAGTTAGGTATAATATTAATATAGTTTAATCTATAGACTTAAATACTAACTACTTTAGTATTATTATAAATTAGAATAATATAGAATTTAACCTATAGATATTTATAGCTAATATTAATACTATATTAACTAATATAAATATATACTTATATTATTTAAAGGGATTATTCCTATCTTAATATCTTAATATTAAAATAATACTTTAGATTATTAGTTACCTTATTTATATTAAGCAAAATAATACTATTATATTCTATTTACTAAAGATATAAGACTTATATTATAATAATATTAAGCGCCTTATTATAATAAAATAGATAACTTAATTATTATTTAAGATTAGCCTAATAGATTAGATTAGATTTAAACTTTATAAAATTTATATTTATAAGGCTATTAAGGCCTATTAGTATTAGCCCTTTAATTAATACTCCTAGCTAGTTAAATAGGAGATAATAAGTATTAATATAGAGTACTACTCTAATAAGGTAAAGAAGCTTAGCTATATCTTTTTGCTTATTACTATTAGTATACTTAATACTACCCTAAATAAATAGGCCTTTTAGATAGAAGTAATAAACTTAATTATTAAAATAGTATACTCCTTAGGTAAGGATATTAATTTAACTACCACTCTAGCTAAAATGCTTACCTATCTATATATAGTAATATATAATAAGACTATAGCCTAAATAATAAAGATATATACTTAAGTTATTAAGAGGGTTACTAATAACTTAACCCTACTTATAAAGTAATAATAAGTAAGGTAAGTAGTAATTAAACGCGCTAAAAAGGCGCTAAGTAAGCATATTATAATTAATAAAGATAAGGTTCTAAAAGGCTTTAAGCTAGAGGATAATAATAATAATAATAAAGATAATAATAATAATAATAAAGATGCTTAAATTATAAAAGCTTACACTTAGGATAATAATGCTTCTAATACTATAAGTAGACTAAATCTTTAATGCTTAGCTAGTCTTAATACTATTATACTTAAGCTTAATAAGGGAAAGAAAAGGCTAATACTATATAGTTAAGCTAAAGGTAAGAATAAGTACTTAAGGAATATATAAATACTAATAGTATATACTAGAAATCTTTAGCTAAATAGATAATAAATAAGGGATAAAATGTATAATTAGTTATATACTTTACTATTAGCTCTTTTCAGATAGATAGCTATTATACTTTAGGGTGCCTATTAAGACCTTAGTACTTATATAGCTTTAATAATTAATACTTAACTCTTATAGCCTAAAGATTCTATTTATATTAGAGTGCTAAAGTGATTTATACCCTATAGTAAAATAGTAAGTAATTAAATAGCCTTAATTAAGAATGCTAAATAATAAATAGCTTCTTTACTAGTTATATTATACTATATAAATCTTACTTATAAGGGTAAAAGTTTATTAAATTATAACCTTATATAGTAGTTTATATAAATCTATATTAACTTAAAATCTTATATATAGGTTTATAATTAAACTTATACTTATACCTATAGTATAAAAAGATTAATCTTCCTCTCTTCCCTCTTAACTTTTTTTCTCCCTTCTATATTATTTTCTTATTCCTCTCTTTAACTATTTAAGACTAAGCTTTATAGTTATAATTATTACCCTATAGGTATAATAAATACTTACCTATATTAAGTATAGTTAATATTACTATTATTACCTACTTATTTATATAACCCTTAACTTATATTTACTAATCTTATATATTTATATATAATATTCTAACTAAATATAGTCTTTTATTATATTAGGCTAGAAGCCTTATAGTATATCCCTTATAAGGCTATATTTACACTTTTATATATTCTATTATACTAATCTTATATATCTATATATTAGATTCTTATATTCCTATAGATTATTATTTTATTTAAAGTTTAATATATTACTATCTTTTATACTATCTAATAACTTTATACTATTATTAGTCTTAAGTATAGAATAAGCTATTATACTTAAACTTATATTAGTAGAACACTCTAATATTACCCCTTTATTAATCCTTATATTTATTTACCTTTTATAATTTGCTATATTAAGTACTTTTAATAAGACTAAACACTTTTATATTATCCCTATAGTTAGTTCTATATATTATAAGATTTATAATATATTTCTCCTATTATATACTATATCCCTATATAGCTATATAAGGGATTATAGCTTAATAGCTATTAATCCTACTAAGTTATAATCTATTCTAAACCTATTTAAGGGCTATAATATTATAAAAGCCTATAATATAGTTACTTAGTAGTTAAAGCTATAAAGTCTATAAGAACCCTTACTTATACTATCTTTCCTAAAGCTAGTAAGTAATAGGATTATATATAAGTATTATACTTATTACTTCTTAAGTAATAACTCTTTAAAATCCTATATAATTTAGTAGTATAATAAATAGCTAAGATAAGATATATACCTTATTAAAATATAGGGATTTACTATATAGGGTAGTAAGATAGCATTTTACTTTTAGGTATTCCTATTACTAATAGCTATATATCTTATAGATATTACTTTATTTTCCTCCCTAATAGTAGAGAGATAAGTAGAGCTATAGTCTATAAGTAACTCTCTTATTTTATAATACTATAAGGAGATACTAAACTTATTTATCTTATAGCTAGGTTTTAATAATCGCTTAGCTGCTTAATCTTTTAGCTAGATCTTTAGCCTTTTAGCTATCTATACTAAGCCTTACTAACTATAATATCTTACTATAATAATACTAACTATTAATATTAAGGCTACTTAGGTTTAATCTTAGCCTATTAAGTAGATCCTAAATTAAAGGGTAAAATAGATAGATCTATCTAGTAGGTTAAAGTCTATTAGTAAAGAGACTATATTAACCTATATTAACCTTATTAGTACTATCTTTAACTACCTTTCTAATATACTAAACCCTCCTCTAGATATTATTAGCTTACTTACGTTTTTATTATACTAAAGGGCTACTTTATTCTACCTATAGGAATATAATACTATAATTACCTTTAGAGCTATTAAGCCTATTATTATTAATACTATTTAGTTTATAATTAACTAAAAGCTTTATAAAGATATATTTAAGTCCCTACTACTATTAGTACTAATAGTCCTAATAGTTTACTATATAGGTAGTAAATAGTAGTATAAGGCTAGAGAATACTTTAATTACTTAAGCGCTTTAGCTAAGGTAGCCCCCTTTTATACTTAAGAGTAAGCTAAGAAGGTAATTACCTAAAACCCTAATATACTCCTTACCTACCTTATTAGCTTATAAATAGAAGATATTATATATATAACTTTAGTAGCCTTTATAATACTTATAGTAAAGGTTTACTTATAGTAGAGTATAACCTTTAATATTAAGAAAAAGTAGTATAAGCTAGATATAATTTCCTAAGTTAATAATAAGGTAATATTTAATAGCTACTTAATAACGCTTAGTAATATTATTAATAGTATTAAGTAGAGGATATAAAAGGCTAATAGCCTACTAAAGGCTTACTTACTAAGCCTAAATAACCTATTAATTATAGTAAGTACTTAATAGCTTATATTAGCTCTCTCTAAGATTTATAATTAGCCCTATTAGTTAATCTAGAACTTCTCCTTTATAAAGGTATATAATAACCTATAGGCTTAATTAGCTATATATTACCTTAGTTAAATAGTTAATAAAGGCTATACTATTCTAGCTATAGTTAACTCTAATAGTCTTAATATATTAGCTATTAAGGTATACCTTACTAAAGTAAACTAACTAGTTTAAATACTTATTATCTTTACTTATATAATTAATAGGTAGCTAGGCTAGGCTATTAAGCTCTTATTAGTTAATATTAAGAATATATTATCTTTAAGGAGAAATATCTTTATTATTAATAGTTAGGTTTTAATTTATACTATATAGTATAAAGGTATAATAAATATAGTATAAGAGAAGCCTATTTAGTACTTCCTCCTTAATGTTATTAGCTGCTTACTAGTTTAATATATCGCTTTAGTCTAGCTATTCGCTAAGATACTATACTAACTAACTATTCTAAATACCTCCTTAATATTAATAATACTTCTATTTACTAGTGACTTTATATAGTAAAACTCTAGCCTTAACCTAATTATATAGCTAAGTGTAAAAGAAGGAGCTATAATCTTATATATACTAGTATAAATAGCCTTATATACCTCTTTATATACTAGCTTATTAGATTCTAGCCTATAGCTCTTTACTACTATTAATAATATATATATATAACCTAAAGTATAACTAATTAAGATCCTAATAAATTAAATAGTAAAGCTTATTAGTACTATTATTAAAAAGGGCCTAAGAACCTATATTTAGCACTATATATATATTATACTTTTAAGGTACTACTTAAGTCCTCTTACTTATAATAGATATCTTATAGCTAGTAAACTTAAACTAAATTATAAAGATAAAGAATTTAAAGATAATTAAGTATTACTAACTATTATATCTATATATTAGATTCTTAATCTTTAGGCTACTTATATAATAGCTATTACTTAATAAGTATATATCTATAAGACTACTAAGGTTTAAGCTATTAAATATATTATACTATTCTTCCTTATTATAATTATATAGTATACTATCCTTAGCCTTAAGTAAGGAAGTCTTAAGTATCCTACTAATACTATAAGTAAGTAGTTAGATTAGAGATAATATTAATCTATACGCTTAGTATCCCTCTTAGCTCTTATAACTAATAATACTATATAAATAATACTAAAGAACTTAATTATCTCTCTATAAGACTACTAGTAAAAGGTACTTAATATTATTACTACTACTATTAAAGATATTATATATATTACTAGTATAGGCTTTAGAAAGAGCTTAATATTTATACTTTTTACCTTTATTAATAGTAATAGTATTATAATTATTATTTCCCTTTTAGTTACTCTTTAATAAGATATTACTAATTACTTAGCTATAATTAGTATTATTATATAAATCTAGAAGGATAATAGCTAAACCCTAATACTAGCCCTTATTATATTAATTACTCTAGAATAACTCTACTAAATAAACTAAATTAGTTTTATAAAGAAGCTAAGGGATTAATACTAGCTAAACTAAATTATTATTAATAAGGTATATATTACTCTTAATAGGTATAACTCCTTCTACTAATTGCTTATATATATTAGCCTTAAGATAGCTAAGCTTTTACTTAGAAGGGTATTCCTTATTATAATCTTACCTCTATCCTTAGAGCTAGCCTTTAAAACCTCCCTATAGGCTACTAAAGCTATTATTATTTAAGCCCTAATAAGCTAGATAAACCTTTAATCATACTTATAAACAAGCGATAGGGTCCGGTACATTTTTTTTAAAAGTGGGGCATATTATTATATAATCTTATTCTCCTAAGAAAATAATTAAGATTAGTATATAGCTTGCCTAGCTAGCTATTTTCTAGATTTAATTAGAATTATTTTAAGTTTTTCTTTCCTAATTCAATTAGTACTCTATATAATAAAAAATCGAATGCGGCTAGAGCTATAAGGCTTAGTATAATAAAAAATCGAATGCGGCTAGAACTATAAGGCTTAGTATAATAAAAAATCGAATGCAGTAAGAAATAAGTACTTTTCTTTTAGCCATACTAGCTATAACTATAGCTACACTAGCTATAGCTATACACTAGCTATAGCCATACTAGCTATAGCCATACTAGCCACATCTAACCACTTTTAATAAAAATACTTTACCTACCCTATAGATTAATACTAAATTAAGTATTTTAATATAATCTTACTATTAATAAATTCTACTAAAATTTATACTTAATCTAATATATTTAAAGAAATTCTATTTACTAATACTTATTATAATTAGTAAGTAATTCTAATATATACTCACTTTTTCCTAGTTTTTCCTAATTTCGCCTTTAGTAAGGTAGGGTCTAAGAATAACTATTTACTTATTTACTATAGTATTTTCTAAACGGTCATTCTTAAACCCCACCCCTACCTATATATACCATATAACTAATAACTTAAAAGGGGTTTAAATCTATACTTAACTATACTAAACTATACTCTATATATAAACCTACAAATAATTAAGTAAAATAGCACTACCACCCCCAAAGAAACGCAACCGCCCCAAAAAGATACAATCTAATACAGAACAACAAGAAGCATATCGAATTGCTCAGTAGAAATACTATAGCACTTAGTAAGATCTAGCATTCCTACTAAATGCGATAAGTAAGAATTAAATGAACTCAATTGAATTTAACTATTATATACCCTATCTACTTAGTATTCCTCTATCTACTAATGCAAACTTAGGGCTCTATCTCTATCTATACACCCCTATCCTATAACTTCCATATAGTATTTCAATTACTATAAACAGTAAAATCATCTAATATACACTTAGTATACTCAACTAAGTAATAGCAAATAATAAGCTTATATAAGACTACATCTAACCTATATAAAGGCCTAATATCTCGCTTAATCCATCCCGTAAAGATAAAGAGCAGCTAGTACTATTTAACCATATATTAGTAAAAACAAACTAGATACTTATAGAGAGTAATCTAGCACACTAAGTAATACAATAAGATAGATTAAATAAAGATATAAAGGATAGCCTAAACGCCTAACTTAAGGAACTTAGTAACGAAATAAATTCTATTCTTATTAGTTCTAAAGAAGTTATAATAATAAGGAGGCAAGGGAAAAAAACCGCATACCTACTATCTAATATAGGGTCTATACTACCCATATCTTACGTATTATACATATCATACATATTATACATATTATATACATTACATATATCACTACTATTATCCGTACATTTAAGCCCTCTATAGCAATAGCTTTAAAGTGCACTAAGCATACCGCACCCCTAGAAGAGCCTTTCGTTATTATTAAGCATACTATAGAAAATACTTAACAACTAGCTATTATCACCGCGCTATACAGTCTAGCATAAAAACTAGGACGGCTACTAGTTAACAACCCCCTCTATAGTTAATAAGTTTTAGTATTCCTACCCCTACCTAATAGCTAATTATTATAACAAAGAGGATATTATTTAGGGCATCCTTCTTTAGAATCTCTAATATTATATCTAATAAGCTAACTACCTTAATACTAATAATATTATCGCTAGGCTATAATATATAGTATAAAACGCGTACAGCATAAATATTAGCAGTCTCATCTAGGTTATTATCGCAAACGCATCCCCACTAATCCAGCTAACCACATATAAACTTAATACAGCTCAGCTATATTAGCTCATCCTTATAGCCCTCTTCTTTATAGGGGAATTAATATAGAGCATTAGATATTAGACCTTAAGGTATTACAATCGCAACTTATATATAACCACCTTCCTTAATAGCTTTAGCTATAATAAACGCTAGGTTAGTCTAGCCTAGTAATCCCTTAACTACCTCGCCAGCCTTATTAATACTAAGCAAGCAGCCCTAACGTTTTTAGCCCCTTCTATTACTATATAGGAGCATAGTTAGACATATAGGCTATTAACGCTAGAGAGCGCATAGCGAGCTATTACCACTTCGATAGGGTATAGCTCTAACTAGTCTTTACTACCCTAGTACGCTAGGTTGCTAGCGAACAAGCTAGAGCAATTTAAGAAGGTTAGCATAATAGTATAGAATAACATTATAAACCACTATCTTACCTAGTACTAAATAGAGTACTTTATACTAGCTAAAGAGATACTAATAGGATAGAAGAGAGCTAGTATAACCGTCCCCACCTTAAGCGTTCTACCACTACCGCTATACGCTAGTTCTATAGTAACTACTATACTTAGCTAACTCCTTACGTAAGAGTGGATAACTCTCCTAGGCTGTATACCGGTATAGTATAATAAGAACTATAAGGCTATATTATATAAGGCAGAAGAGGAGAATAGCATACACCTAGAGTACCACTCAGTCAGCGCCATCTAGCGCGCCCTTAAAGGCCGGTCTAAGGGCGGAGATAGCCCCTTACTATTAGTGCTTAACCCTTTAGCTAACCTTCTTAATAGGGCTTCCCACAGCTATATACTTAGTATAAAGGACGAAGGGTTTAGGCTGTAACCCACCGCGCACTAGTGCTAGGTAGCCTTTAAAGGCACTAACGGCCAAGCTGCCCCACCTAGACTCTACCTACATACGCACTATAGCGCGCTGCCTAACTCTTCTAGCATTAAGAGCACATTCAATATGGATAGTATATACGCATTTCCCCTCTCGCTAGCTATAGCTTAATACAGCCTTTAGTAGTACCCCTACCCAAACGTTATACTTAACTAAACCGAAAACATACATCTTAGTATCCCTATGCCTATCGCTAAAGCCTAGCCTAATAGTACCATCCTAGACAAATAGCCCCTCCACCTTATTCCCAACTATTACTTTACTAAGGTTATAAGCTTAATCGATATATACCTATAGCTCTTCTTCCTAGCTCTCTACCAGTAGAGCCTAAGCACCTTAGGTAATACTATAAGTTATACTTACCTTCCGGCCGCTAACCTAAAGTATTAGCTAGATAAAGTAGTACTACCCTTAATCTAAGAATGCATAATAACCCTTAACATTATCTAGCACCTCCCGTAATTATATACAGCGGCTAAAGCGGACTTACATACTAAGCAGAAAGGTATTTCCATAAGGGATTAAGGCAAAGGGGATAATAAGGATAGCGATAGGCTATATATTACTCGCAATAAAATGCTTACGTATAACCTATAGGTAGACTACCTTACTATACTCTAGAAAAGCATCTAAACCCATACTTAATACTTCCCTCCCTTTAAGAGCGTATAGCTATTTATAGCATCTAAGAATATAAAGCTCGCCTTTATAAAGCCCACACTTAATAGAATACTATCAATATAGATAGAGTAATAAATCTAAGCGATTAATAAGGACTTTATTAATATAGATATAACATTCATTAACATTAGCTAGCAATATACCCCCCTTACTATAAGCACGCTTAAGGATAATATACTACTCTAGCGCACCTACTACCTCGATCGAGTATAGTAATAGCGCTAGGCGTAGAGTAAAGTATATAACTAGCTGTACCCAGCCGGGCAGCAGCCCTACCTAAGCTAGGCGGACTACCCATAGGTTACCTTCCAGGATATAGCTAGCCTAACCATCACTAGCAGCCCGCTCAGCTAAGAGTTCTAGCTAGGCCTTATCTATACACAGTACTATAACCTCATTAAGATCCCATTCGATACCACTAAGATATACCCATTCTAATCGCGCTATCTTAAGTCCCTCACGCTAGACCTAATATACCTCCTATACTAAAGGCAAGCCACCTAAGGGCTCTACGCCCACATTAGCAACCTTATCCTTAGGTACCGCCTTAGTAAGTAACGCATTAGTAGTAATATCCCTAATGCGGATAGCATTATAGACAGCGGCTTTACGTACAGCGTATAGGCAGAGGATCGGGTATCGTTAAGCCTACTCTAACGTATAGCAGCCGCTAGGCAGGGAATGCCTATCAATACGGATAAGGGGTTAAGGGCGGGTAACACGCCCTACTTCACTATTACCTTACGCAATATAGCTAGCTTCCTATATATATTAATTAACTAGCACTACTTCCTATTTAAGCTCATTCAATCCGCTACTAAACTCTAGTTCTCCCTCCCGGAGATAATAGTAATATTAATAGCCCTACGCAGACTATACTTCTCCTACTTATTGTTACTTATTACTAAAGAACCCATACTATAGTAGGACCGCTAGACGCTATAGGGCGGTAGTAAGGAGCATAAAAGCATAGGTATAGCTAGCAGCTCGTAAAAGCATAGGTTTAGATAGTAAGTCCTAGGAAAGTTCTAATAGGAGGAGGGGTAGTTCTAGCCCAATATAGAGTTATAGCTCCTTATCGGTAACTCCCTCCTCTAGGTAGACTATAAGAAGCAATAGTATATACTATAGGATATCTATAGTATATACTTCCGTATATAGTAAGCGTAGGGGTAGGTACTATAGCACTGCATTATAGAGCGGCCCTAAGCTGCCTAGATCTAGCTTAAATACCTATATAGCACTATACTAGAGCTCTTCTAGCGGGACGTATAGCATAAGGCCCTTAGGTTAACAAAGTAGGCAATAGGGTCTAATCTCATAGATAACGCATAGGCCCTATACCTAGAGACTCAGCCGCCTACATTCTACTATAACGCCCTTACCTCTACCTTCCGCAATCGCAATCGCAATATTAGCCACATATAACCCTACCTAGTTATAGGCAATAAGATATATAACGCTAACGTTATAAGCCTAGTTAATAACCTCTTTGCGCTATATACCTATAGCAGGCTCATCTAGGATCGCAAGGGGTAGGAGTCCCGCCTATACCGCATCGCCATGCAGTAAGGGCTAGACCTAGTCGGCGCTACCTTTAGTAAGGCTAGTGCTAACGAGTGGTATTAAACCCTATGCCTTATCATTATAGCCACCTACTAGATCCTACCCTAGCCCTTAAACACCTAACTTATCCGCACGATTAAGTAGAGCGTAGTAAAGAGCCTAACCTACCGCCTTATATAGGCCTCTATTGTATACTATAACTAGATATCGCCATTTAGGGGGCAGGATTAAATAGGACCAATACTAACTATACTAATAGAGGATAAGCACTATATAGTTATAACATCCTAGCACCTTAAGCGAGCATACTTAATATACTAGGAGAGAGAGCTAAATCATAAAGGATAGATATCTAGTAGATAAAACTCTAACAAGAGGTTCTACTAGTTAACTATAGACCTTATTAAGCATTCAACAAGCACTATAGACTATACTAAGCTAGATATTAAACGTACTATTATACCTATTAATAATAGTGCAACCTACCCGCTAGTAGAGAGAGATTACCCGCCTAAGGCCTAGCTTATTAGCTAGCTATAGGATAAGACTACAGTCAAGCTAGACAAGCTATTTAAGATACTACTCATAAAAGAGGCAGGACTTAAAGAACATCTAACTAATAGAGCTATTACTCTATTACTATAGAGAATAACTAGCGCATAGAACGCTAGCTCGAACAGCAATAAGTCTTCCTCCTAATCTACACTAAGGTCTAGCATTACGACTAATACTCTTGCATCTAGTAGTAGTAATAGCTTATACCGCCCTAGAAAGCAATATTAGTAAACCTAGCCGAGGGCGGATAAGTATGCTTTTAGAGGTAACCTCTACGAACGGTCGTTAAGACCTAGATAGGAAGCATAAGAGTAAGACTTATAGAGAGCCCCTTAATATAGCCAGTCTTTAGTACGTAGAGGCTCACGCTATTCATAAGAACTAGTTAACTGTAAACACTACCAGCCGGTATAAGCTGCCTTTAGGAATAATCATTAAGAAAGTTACTATACCCCTAAGGCCTAGGTCTAAAACCCTAAGACCTTAAGACCCTAAGACCCTAAGACCCTAAGACCTTAAGACCTAAGACCCTAAGACCCTTAGATCCTTAGACCCTAAAATAACTAAGACCTTAAGGCCTAAGTCCACCCTAAGCGCTCTAAGAGTTAAAGAGGCAGGGGGTAGTATAGAATACTAGCAATAGAAGAAGTAGAAAAAAGAACAGAAGTATACTTATAGGAGCAATAGGAAGGAGAATAAAAAGAGAGGCATTAAGAAAGGTAAAGTCAATAAGGTTAAAGAAGGCCGAAGAACAGATAGAAACAAAGGGATAAAGTAAAAGCAGAAAGAGAGACTAAGGAATCTAGAACCTAGAGGCTAGTAGGGAGGGAAAGAGGGAGAGGATAATATAATACAAAGGAGGGCTAGGTTTTTAGAATTAGAATATAACGCGCTAAACAAAAGGAGTGATAAGGGCTAGTAGCGATAACAAATAGAATAGGAAGGGCGCATTAAGCTTAAGGTGAGTCGCAAGATTAAAGCGTAGACTATAAGTAACGCAATATTTACCATAGTAGGTGCGTTTTTAAGACCTAATAGAGATAAACCTATAAATAGGATCCCTACTAGTAGTGAATACTAATTATAATAAACCTAAGCTAAATCATAGAGTAAGAGCAACCGTATGCATTATGCCCTCTAGGAACAATCGTTAAAAAAACACCTATAGCCCGCAAAGTAGCCTCTAGGAACGGTCGCTAGGAAATACCCTATACTAACCCTAATCTAGCGCTAATAAACGCAGGGTAGGTCTACTAGAACTCAACACTAAAGACAGCTGTAAAGCTATAGCGATTTCGCACGCTACCGTTACGTTTAGTAATAACAGCCAGAGGGCGGTAAACATATAAACACATAACAGTAGAATTAAAGCTATAAAACTCTAACCCTCCCTCTTCCTTCCTTCCTTCCTTTCTTTTTTCCCCTCCCTAACCTAATAACACTTTAGTAAGTAACCCAATCTTAATAATCATTCCTAGACTCTACTAGACCTACCTCCGCTAGACCCACCTCTACTAGACTTAAGTCTAAATCCTCCCTTTTCTTATTTCCTATTCACTCTTCTTAATAGTTATTCCTAAATGTAGTATTAACTCTATTACCTTTACCCTACCCCCCCTTTACTAACTTTATCGCCCTAAGATAAAGCAGCCTCTAGGAATGGTCGCTAGCCTCAATCCTAACGATTAGTCCTAAACATTATAGCGTACAGTCTTATAGCTTATTATACCCAATCGACTGATTTCACTACTTTTCTATTCTTACCCTCATTCTAATCCCCTATTTTCCTTTTATTATTACGAGGGGCTAGAGTAGCCTCTAGGAATAATCGCTAGCTCTAATCCTAACGATTGTTCCTAAAGGCTGCCTAGCCGCTATTACTACTATTAATAGATAGGAATAAGCTAACATTTATATAGAAGATAATATAACGATACTATAGCTTACTTATAGCGGTTCTAGGGGTAAGAACCCCTAGGCTAACCCTAGCCCTACTAGGAAACTAAAGCTAATAGCTACTACTAAGGTAAAGGCTACTACTAAGGCGAAGGCTTATGCGAAGGCAAAGAAGGCACTAATAGCTACTAATAATAATGCGCTAATAGCTACTAATAACAATGCGCCGATAGCCACTAGCGATAATACCCTAACTAACCCCTTAGTAGCTTCCTCACCTAATAATAAAGCACCTAACGTTAATAATAACTACCTATTCAATATTAATCGCCTAGACATTCTAACGATAGATAAGTAAAGGCGTAAATACGCTATGCCTATAGTATAGTACTTATCTATATATACTATATAGGATAAGTTTATTGCCTATAAGGAGATAGAGTTAACTAAGGAGGAGCTAGCGGTTAAGGTAATAGTATAGGAAGCTAGATTAAGAAACCATCCTAAATACACTTACCTCCTCTATAAAAACAAGGCGCTTAAGAATAAGGCCCTTATAGTAGCATATATAGGCTTTAAGCATACTTATAACCTCTTTTACTTTTAGGATACTACTAGTAAGTCTAGTTAGCCCGTGACGCCTTAGTAGTATTTAGGACTGATCGCTAGCATCTATCTTAACGATTATTCCTAGATACTACCTAATACTTTTAGCGCTCTTAGCTATTATCCCTTATAGTTAGTAGCGTTATTACTAAAAGAAAGCTAACTATTCTTAGTAATACAATCGGTTTAATTACTAATCGCGCTATTTAAGCGATACTACACCCTTATTACTATAAAGGAGTCTAAGAATACTAGAGGAAAGTTCCCTACCGTTTAGAAGCTTTAGGATAAGTTTTGCATACTTAGTGGAACCTATAGCTAGCTTAAGAAGCGCGTTAAGTCTTACCGCAATACGCTAGTAAGTAAGGACGCAAGCAAGGAACTATTCTTCTCCTTAGAAGAGAACGCTACTATTAACAATATTAATATACTCCTTACTATACTTATTACGGCCTAGCGGCTACTTAACGATAACTATAGCATTTTCTACTAGCGTAAGGATACTAACCTAAACTACTATATATAGAGGTTCTACCATAAGGACTAATAATATATAGTCCTTACCCTCTATATAGTTAAGATATAGAGAAGCTCCTACTAAAACTACCTATTTAAGGTTAGGCAAAAGATAAAAGCATTAAGCAGTTAGCTTCCCACATTTTAAGGGTATATAATAAAGGAAAGGCAACTCTAGGCGAAAGGGTATACTAAGGTAGAATACTTAGCTATAGCTGCTAAGACTAATTAGGAGCTTAAATTCCTTAAGGATAACTTCTCTGCGGTAGGAGCGTAAGCGCTCTTATCGGCCGCAAGCTACAACTAAATCCTATAAGCGCTTAGGACTATAGACTAACTATTAAAGATATCCCTATAGGAGAGAGAGAAGGCCCTTAGCGATAAGGACAGCACGCTCCCTAACCTAATTATAGATACTATCACGTAAACCCTCCACTCAATCGCGCCTAGGATCAACCTTACTAAGGCCCTTAGGAAGAGCAAGACCCTAACTAAGGAGGCAAGACCGCTTATAACAAACGTCAAGAGGGAAGTAGTGATTAAGATGCTTATAGGGCGGGTGCGTAAGAGGCGCTAGGGCCTATCGAACCGACTTACCTACTATACCTATAAAGCGAAGAATAGATAGGAGGTCTAGGTAGGGTTAATCGCTAGGTCCGAATAGCAGAATGAGGAACAGGCCATAGCGCTACCAGTCGATAGTATTAACGCTAGGTTTATAGATAAGGACCTACTAGCTAAGCTCTAGGCCTCCTAGACCTTACTTAGGGAGATCCTACCTAAGAATTAGGACCTTACTGAGATTTATAATAGATAGGGGATCCTAATAGATACACTTAGTATAAACAAGCATAACCTAATAATTATAGCTAAGCCGCTATAGATCCTAGGTATATAACCTAAGCGCGGCAGCGTCTAGGAACGATAGTTAGCATCCAGTCTTAATGGTTATTCCTAAACGCTACTGCAGGCAGCCCTAGTACGTATACGCTGCTAATATAATGCAGATGCTAATCAACTTATCGATTTACTCACCTCACCCCTCCGCTTCGCTTTCCTTATAAATAAGTATAGTACTAAAAAGACATTTATATACTATCTCGCCCTTAAGCTTATAATTGAAAAACATATAGAGAAAGTATTATCTAGTAGTAATAAGCCTCTTAATAAAGGTAAGAGGCAATATAAGCTAATTCTTATTTTCATCCTTACTACTATACTAAATTAAGCCTTTAATAAGATTAATATAATATAGTATAGCGCCTTAAAGGTCTACTCGCTCTACTAATCGAAGGATAATTACCTAAACCCTAACCGTAAGATCTAAATGCTTAACTTACTATAGGACCTATAATAACTAGTAGACAAGCTAGCTAAGGATCACAAGAACCTAAAGGTAAGCCCTACCCTATTATAGCATCTAGGAACGGCCGCTAGTATAGCGTACTAATAGCTATTCCTAAACGCCATTATAACGCCCTAGTTATCTACTAACGCTTAATAGATAGTAAGGATAATCATCCTTATATCTTACACTACTAGTATCACATAGATTTCAAAGTCTATTATTAGCAAACGCCTTATATAAGACTAGCTTAATATAGTATTATTAATAGGGCTAAGCAGCTAGTAGGCTGCCCTTAAGGAGCTAGAAGAAAACATTAGTAAGAACATTTTTAAAGGCAATAGGGACCTAACCCTACCGGACTACAATAAGGAATACATAGCGTTCTATAAGCCGCGCTAAAAGATACTACATAATGATAACTAGTCCGTAGTAATAGCAGATAAGTACTATTACTTAAAGAACATCACTATAGCTAGCAATAAGGTAATCCAGCAGCTAAAGCGCGATATACTCCTACTTATCTTTATGACCCTAATATTAAACTACATCTAAAATATCTAAGGGTACCTCACATTAATATAGGATAAGTATTAGCCGCTCGACTAGGACCCTATTAAGTGTATTAGTATAGCGACCAAACTATACTACCTAGAGTGCTAGGATACCCTCTAGGAGATAGGTAAGTTTAAGGGCATCTAGCTAGCTAACCTATCTAGTGAGTCCACTATTAATAGCACCCTCCTAACCCCTAAGCAGCTTACTTAGAGGTCTAAATACTTAGACTTTATTTTGTTAGGTAAGGGTCCACTATTCCTCTATTACTTAGCGCTATTTAATAACTTTACTTAAAAGTTAAAATACTTAATAGATATCTCCACTATAGCGGTATAACCCATCCTACGGATGACCATAGTGTAATATAGCATGCTAACGCGCATAGTAATACCTAACGGTAGGACAACCTATATAAGTAAGGGAATTACTAACCTAAGTATTAAATCCGTACAGCTAGAGCTAATAGAGAAGGTCTAGAAAAGAATAGTACATAAGATTAGCAACCTATAGGATAAGCTCCTTAGCCTAATAGATAAGGCCCTACTAGAAGTTATCACTAGCGGACACCTAGTAAAGAGCGCATAAGTTATACTCAATAGCGCTATATACCGCAGGCTACTAATAGCCTTAACCGATATAAACAATATAGCGCTTATAAAGCTAATAGTACGCATTATATAGAGGATAAAGAGCCTATATAGTAGTACCGCATTCGATGAAGCTAACTTTAGACTTACCCCTAATAAGCTAATAATCCTATTAGTAACCCAGCCGGACGATACTAATAACAGTAGTGCGCCCCTTAACCCTAACGCCCCCCTACCGATCTATAATGCTAACATACTAGAGAGAGCGTAATAGTAAGCTGTATAGGTTAAGCGAAACAAGCTAGCGCTAGCCGCTAGCACAAAGAAGGTTAACCATATCGCATCGCTCAACCAGACCGGAGGGCTCCACTAGGTGTTCTATAACACTTAGTACTTATAGAAGTATAGTTTCCTAACGGACCGTATTAACTAGATTAAGTATATCATCTAAGACTCGCTAAAGTACGCCTATATACTCCTAAAGATCCTCCGCGCCTATAAGGTATATAAGAGGCTACTAATCTACTATAATAACCCGCTTACATCTTAGTAAGTACCCATCTGCTAGTAGCGTCTAGGAATAACCATTAGCATCCAATCCTAACGGTTACTCCTAAACGCCACTCCTACCCCCCCTACTAGTAGCATCTAGGAATAACTATTAGCATCCAATCCTAGTGGTTACTCTTAAATGCCGCTCTTACCCCCCCCCTTTCTATAAAGAAGACTAATATATAAACTAGGATTATTAATATATTAGCTAATACCTATAGTATCCTAACACTACACTATATATCTAGGAATTCCTAAGCTAAACGGAATATTACTATAGCGAAATTTAACAATAAGTTATTACCCTATAGTTACCTAATTATAAGTATAACCTTATCTATATTTAGCGTTAATTTCTATAAGGTATATTACTAAGGATTAATACTAAAGGAGCTATTAAACACCTTATAGGTACTATAGGCTATTAGTTAACTCTAGCGCGTTGGCTAGGAGGAGGATATCAAATGGGAAATCTTATTATGCAATTAGTTGTACGATAGTGCTGTAGTGGCCCGCAACCTTAAGAAGTACACTATAACGCTAACCATAGAGGGCAGAATCCCAAACGAGATAGAGGGGAAGGCTTACGTAATCTACGCTTATAAAATCCTCTAGCGCTAGCTAGAATAGTTAGCATTATAATACCCTTAGATATATATCCCTTAGGATAAGATAGACTCTAATAAGCTAGAGGATAAAGGGTTATTCTACTCTAAGCTTATATAGTTCTTTATAGACAATCCTAATAAGGCTAAATTAATTAGTAAGTATAATATTAAGGAGATCGTTATAACCTAGCGAATTAGCATACTACTCACTATAAATAATATCTAGCTTATAATAGCGCCCCTTAGGGATAGTAAGGGTATAACCCTTAGCCACTTCACTAGTTAGTAAGCAGTAGTAAAAGTCCTAAGTTCTCTAGCATCTATAGTAAAGGGTAACCCCCTAACAAGCGGGCAGGGGTCTAGCCTAAGCTTATAAGCTATAGTAGTATTTACCCTAAGGAAGTAGAAGGGCTAATTAATAGTAGTAGAGTTAGTAAAGAAGCGCATCTAAAGCAACAAATAGTAAGCAATAAGCAGATAGTAGTAGGCAAATAGTAATAGGTAGATAGGTAGTAGGATAGACAGTAGGATAGTTAGTAATCGTATAAGATAAGCATATAAATCAAAAGGGGCGATCAGTTTAGTAGGTAGTAGCAATAGAGGCTAGGTACTAATTTAAACATATAGTACTAAATGACTTATAGTAGCTTATTATAATACTAATTAGTATAGTAGGTAGTAATAAGCCTTTAAGGTAACTCTACGCCGCTATAGCTACCTTTCCTTTCTTTCTTCCTTTCTTTCTTCCTTTCTTTCTTTCTTTCTTTCTTTCCTTTAACACTCTCACCCTTTCTAACGACTATCCCTAGACTTTACCTAAGGTTTCATTCGCATTAAGCCTATTATACTAATACTCACCCTTTCTAACAACCATCCCTAGACTTCAACTAGCACTTATTTCCTTAAGCTTATTATCCTAATAATATTATAGTATACCTCTTCTACTAACTAGGAAAGCAATAATAAGATAGATAAATTCTATTATTATACCCCTCCTCTCTCCCTATACGGACTCTATCCTAACCCGCTACTATATCTTAAGTTAGGGCTCCACACTAATAAGATATAGCTAAGTAAGTAGTACTAAGTCTACCTTAAAGATCTCCTCTAGTAGTACTAAAACTTTAATAAAGACCCTAAGCTAATAATACTTATTTACATTAGTAAGATATATAGGTAATAACTATATAGGTAGCGAGTGCAGACTAATGCTTCCCAGCCTAGCTTAGTAGCACCTACGAGAATTACTATCTATATAACTAGCTATATAAGGCCGTAAATATACTAAAAGCTAATACCCTCTTTAAGGCTATTATAGAATAAGATAATATATATCTCTAGTGAACTATTAAGACGCACTAGCTAATATTTATATCTTATATAAATTGCCTTCTAGTACGCCCTACATCCGGCTATAGCCGCTATAATTAACGAGAAGGAACGTAGAGATATAAGCGATAATAAGGCCGCTTAGTATCTATAGAAAGACCTAGAAGATAATAAGGCAAAGGCAAAAGTAAAGGCAGAAGTGCATCTAAGGGGTAAGGTATCATATAATAACTATTAGGTACCTTAGCTTATAGTACCTACTATATAGGTAGGTAGGTAATAATAAGGCATATAATTAGTACCTAGTTTATTACTATAAATATAAAGATAGAATACTATATCCTTTAATGATTAAGGTATAATTATTAGGATATATCCTCCCCTATACCCCCTTTACCCCCTATTTAGCCTATAACCTAATAGTACTTACATTATTATTCTAAACCTTAATTATAGCTTCTAATAAGGTTAGGTTAGTTATACCTCTTAGGCCTTAGATAACCTTTAGCTCTATTTGCCTTAGAAGTATAGTCTCTTAGTAGGTTTATATCTAAGTTTAAGTCTAATCCTAGCTCTAATTCTTTATTGCTTATTCGATCCTAAGATTACTTCTGCTAGATATTCTCTATTGTATAATCAATTATATTCGCAGGTCGATCCGGCCCTAATGTAAGAGCCTATATATTAAAGCGGCTACCTCTAGCGCTCCCCAACCGTACGATCTAGCTGTATAGGGTCCCCAATATGAATATACCGCTTTCCTCCCGTATCTCTCATATAGGCATTATAATTAGTCTATAAGCTAGCGAGCTAAAGGCAATCCTAAATAGCTTATTATACTATAGAAATAAAGTAACTATCCTAGCTAAGTACTCTATATACTTTACCCCCTAAGGACTAAAGCAAAAGAGTAAACCCTTTAGGTTATATACTCTAGTTTTAGGTTTATCTACCTACTTTTACTTTTAAATCTTAGGTAATAATCTAATAGGCTTATAAAGCTATATATTATTAACCTAGGCTATTATAGCATCTAAAGGAGTAACTATATTACTTATGCTTACTTACTATATTAAGGCCTCCTTAGGCTTAGACTTAGATTTATTATTATCTTTAGTTAAATTAATAATAAGCTTATTATAAGCTAACAATCCTTCGCTAGAATAGCTTAGAAACTATTTATTATTATTATTAAAGTTATAATAGATCTCTATCTCTAAACTATTATAAGAAATAGTATCTAACTCTCTCTCTTTAGTACTATTATTAGAGTTAATTTTAATAATACTACTACTACTATTATTAACGCTATTATCACTATTACTAATACTACTATTACTATTATTCGCTCTACCTATATTGTTTCCTATACTACTATTTTTACCTATACCTCCACTTAAGCTTAGACTAAGCGAGCTTCTATCTCCTAGGGTTTCTATCTTAATAGTAGTAGTATTATTAGAGTTATTATTACTATTATCATTATTAGAGCTAGTATTAGAGATATTATTAGGGTTACTACTAGTATTATCTCCTCTATCTAACCCTTTAGCTAAACCTCCACTCAGTCTAGCTTCTAGTAAGCTACTATTATCTAGACTATTTAATCCGCTGCTAGAATTATCATTCGGGTGATTTAAATTACTACTAAAGTTACTCTTAGAGTCTTTAGTACCGCTTAAATCGGGCTTAGGTAGTAGCGTAAGAGATTCTCCGCTAGGAACCCTTCGCTTAATCGCCTTTTCTAAAGTAAGTTAGTCCTTTACCTAAGGCTAGTATTTTAGAATTAAGGGCACTAGATTATAGAATTAGAGCGTTTAAGATTATAGTTAGATTTTAAGTATTAAGCTGTATTATTTATATCTATTATAAATGTATAGTCTTATATAAGAGTCTTAACCTTATTTTCTATCTATTTATTATAATTAAAAAATAATACTATTTCTATCCCTTAGAGTATATAGATATAATCTAGCCCTTAAAGTATTTATAGAGAGTAGAATAGTTAGAAGTTAGGTTACTATTCTATCTTATCCCTTATATACTAAATAATACCTCTTAGCTTATACTTATAGTGTATATATAATAGAGATAACTCCTAAATATAAATAATAAGCATCTTAAGATAGCTTACTTCTCTAAGCTATATTAAAAGTATAGTTTATTTAGACCTAAACTTACTATAGATATTTAGCTAATATATTAATTACTATAAGCCTATCTATAAGATCTTAATATCCTAAATCCGCTAAAGTCTTTATTAATCCTAACTATAAAGTAACCCTATTTACTAAGCGATAAGAAGTAAAACTTATTCTCTAAATAAAATAAAGTAGCTCTAAGGTAGTTCTATTACCTTAAGACTAAAAGAGGAGCTAGTATAACTTAAGGATCTATTATAAAGGTAATACTAATCTTACTACTATTAATATAAAAGTAATAAAGTAGAAATACCTTCTTAATATAGTTTTAAAAGGCTTATAATAGTTTATAATATAGGTTTAATTAAGAGATAATATAAACTATTATTCTATTATAAATAAGTACTATTTAAAGAATTTAAGTAATTATAGATTAAATTATAAATAAAAGTATAAATAAAAATAAAAATAAAAATAATAATAATA
>WPDF01000339.1:0-21144 GCA_019137265.1 Neonectria coccinea
ATAGGTAGGAAGCTTCTAGCTTCCTTCCTTTCTTCTCTTAACTTTAGTAATAATCTTATTTTAGTACCTTTCTATAGCTACCTAAGGGCTAGCCTAATATATTTACTAAAGTTCCTCTTATACTAAACCCCCTATAAGAATAAGATCTTTATAATAAATACCTACTGCTAAATTTTACCTATACCTAACTAGCTTAAGAGTTAAGATAAGCTTCCCTCCTAGTTAATCTTAATATATATAAAATTCACTATTAATAGACCTATAATTAGAGAGTCTTAAGTATAATTTTTCTATATATATATATAGCTTAATAGTACTTTTAAGAGTGTATTTCTACTATATATTATAAAAGTATCTTAAAATAGAAACTATAATAATTAACTTAATGCATTTCTTATCTATATTAAGAGTATAATTAGTAAGCCCTATAAGTAATAATATACTAATCTTTATTTAGTTATATAGTAATAATAGAGAGAGGAGAGTACTTATAATTATATTAATCGCTAGGAATTTATACTCTTTAAAGTAGGTATAACCTAATAGCCTAATAACTATAAGGTACTTATCCTTATAACTAGATTATAGCTATCTATTAAGAGATAACTTAACTATAAAGAGTAGCCTAATAAATATACCTTCTTTACTACTTTACTAAAGGGATTTAATAGAGTCTTTAAAGACTATTAACCTAATAAACCTACTAATAATAATACCCTATACTAATCTAATAATATAATATAGATTAACTTAATTAATATAAAATATAGCTAGCTATACTATTATTATTTTTACTATAATAAAATTAGATATTTTAAATAGAACTACCCTAAGCTATAAGGATAGTTTAGTATTAGTTTAAGCGTAATTAAACTAATGCTTAGGGAAGAAAAGGTCTTTAATTAGGGAGATTAGTTCCCTTTTAAATAAGTATGTAAAAGAGAGGGCTATTTAGGATTAAGCTTAAATTAACTAAAATTAGAGATATATATATTATTCCATTTAGATATACTATAGGTTTAGACTAAGCTAATCTCTAGCTAGATTAATTAGGGTTTATATACTATACTATACTCTAATAGCTAATTAGCTAAGACCCTATTTAAACTAAGTTATATATAGCTAGACTAACCTAATCTAGCTAATTAGGTCTATTAGGGCTATATAATTAGACTAGGTTATAAACTAGCTAAATAGTAAGGAATACTATAGAGTAGTAAAGCGTTATTATTAACCTATTTCTAAGGATAAATAGAAAACCAGCCTTTATAAAGGAATTCCCTATTAAATATTTAGAAAGAAGCGCTCCTTTAAGTGCTTAAGTTCCCTTAGGAAGGGAGACTATACTAAGTGGATATATTATGTATATAGCTAAGCCTATTAAGGATAATAGAGTGGTAGTATAGGCGATCTAAACTGCCTATTAGCTAACTTCTTAGAGAAGGAGGGTATATTATAGTCTAGGGCTTTACCCTAGCTTAAGCTAGATAAGGAGGTTATCTTCTAACTATAATAAGGCCTTACTATAGGATTAGTTAGTAGTAAATAGGTATTTAGCTTAGATAGGTAAGAAGCTTTTAGCTTCCTTCCTTTCTTCTCTTAACTTTAGTAATAACCTTATTCTAGTATCTTTCTATAGCTACCTAAGGGCTAGCCTATTATAGATAGTAATAAAATCACTAAATAAGTATCTCTTATATAATAGCTCTATAAAGCCTTACTCCCCTTATATTAAGCTCTAATACTATTAAGTAATTATAGTTAGGAAATTAACTAATTAAATTATATAAAAAACTCTATTATAGTTTATACCCTACCCTAGTATATACTAATTAAATTTCGTAAAAAAAGAGATTTAGTAGGCTTAAACCCTTACCCTATTATAAGCATTAGGTATAGACTACTTACCTTAAACTTTAACCTTATTACTACTAAATAATTATAAAGACTTATAATATTATACTTCCTTACTAATAATTATAATTATACTCTACTATATTAATTATATTAATTATTAATAACCTTAATTAGTAAAAAAAGTAGTAATTAACCTTAGCTTATCTTTATCGCTTAATTAACTAAGTTTTATAGGTTCTAAATATTAGTAAGCTAGCTAGATCCTTAAGAATCCTTAATTAAATACTAAAGTTTTATATACTAATAATTCTAGTATAAAGATAGAGTATTATAAATAAAAGATTAATTCCCTAGGAATATATAAGTTTAATCCCCTATTTAACTAAAGCTAAAGAATCTATAAATCTTAAGCTAAATATACTTACCTCTTAGAGAATAATTATACCTTACCTAAGGGTAATAACTACTTAACTAAAGAGATATAAAAGTATAATTTTATACTAAGTTAGAAAGTATTTACTAACTTAGTTATATAAAGCTATTCCCCTAAAATAGCTTAATCGTACTAAAGCAATAAAGGCTATAATAAGCCACTTAATCCTAATATATAACTACTACTTATACCTATAAGAGAGCGCTAATAACTATAGTACTTAATAATAATAAATAGGATTAAGACTTTTAATAAAGGGGGCTTAAGAGAGTACCTTAAAGACCTAAAAAGCTATAAGGTTACTAACTAAGGCCTATATTATACTTACCTTATTAGTAAATAATCTACTATTAAGGTCTTAAATATTATAACAATTTATAATAGTACTCTTACTTATAGCTTAATAAACTTCCTTACTATACTAGCTATAAGAAGCTTAAAAGCCTAGAATATACTAGGATTCCCTTAAGTATAGGAAGGAGATTTAGCCTATTTAGAATAATAGTAATATATAGTAGTAAAATGCTTTAGATTTCCCCCTTTAGATAAGGAAAGCCTATAAAAGCTATTAACTATAAGGGAATCTACTTAGGATATTTAGGAGCCTTTACTACCTAAACCTTATAATCCTTAGGAGCTAAAAACTAAAAACCCCTAAGGGACTATTCTAAGAGTAATAATTAAAGAACCTTTAATCGATAGAGCTATAAGATAATAGGAATCTACCTAATTATAATACTATAAATACTTAAGAGATAACCTATTATTATTATTATTATTTTCTTCCTCCTTTAATAGCTTATCTAATAATAATAAATACTTATCTTACTATTAGGATTAATATTAGAATAACTAATATTAATCTTAGTATATATCTATATTAAACCCTAATATATATAAGTATTATAGTCTAAAACTTTATTCTAGCTTAAGCTAGATAAAGAGGTTATCTTCTAATAGTAATAAGGCCTTACTATAGGATTAATTAGTAGTAAATAGGTATTTAGCTTAGATAGGTAGGAAGCTTCTAGCTTCCTTCCTTTCTTCTCTTAACTTAAGTAATAACCTTATTCTAATACCTTTCTATAGCTACCTAAGGGCTAGCCTATTATAAATAGCTATTAAAGCTATAGTAATTATATATTAGGATACTTTTTACTTTATAACCTTTAGGATATTATTATAAATCCTTAAAGGGGATATCTATAGATAGAAGTAATATTAGGTATTAATTACTATAATCTATTAGTTCCTTATAATCTTTCTTACTTTAATCTCTTTTAGTATTATCTAGCTATAGTACTATTCTTCCTTAATAGCCACTTAGATTATTATAATTACTTTCTTTACCCTTATTATAGCTCTCCTATAAAGATAAGGTTTTCTAGCTCTAGCTATAGCTTTAATAGCTATAGCTTCCTTCCTAAGCTTCTAGAATTAAGCCTCTCCCTTATATACCTACTTTTTAGCTTTCTTTTCCTAGTCTTTATAAGCTTAGCGATTAACTTTCTACTAAAGCTACTAAAAGGTATAAGCTTTATTATTAATCTTAATCTAACGGTAGGTTATTATATAATAGCTTTAATAATAAATATAAGAAGTAATAAGATTATACCTTTATAGTAAATAATACTATTAATAATATAGTAAATAACTTCTTTCCTACTTTTTAGTTTCTACTTACTATAGCCTTAATCTACCTTTAAAATACATTCTAATACTAGAATTAGAATCCTTATATATATATTACCCCTAATTTAATAGCGCATTAAGGCTATAATAATAGTGCTAATATACTACTAATAGCTATTAATTTAGGGGTATATAGCCTTAAGTAAAGCTAATATAACCCCTTAGTGGGAATTAGTTAGTATATATAAAACAAAAGTAATAAACCTACTATAGAATTAATTAGAATACTAATAGATAACCTTAAAACTAATACTTATAATACTATTACTAGAATTATCTTCCCTACTCTTCTTAAATAAGTCTAGATTATAGTTTAAACCTATATCTTTATGTAAGAGATATAAGTATATACCTCCTATAAAGTTAATACCTTATATAACTATAAAACATCCCTTAAAGAATAAATTACCTTAAATATTACTATTACTCTAACCTCTATTATTAACTCTACCCTTATAGTAGCCCTAAATTATAGTAAAGATTAACCCTCTTATATATTAGTTATAGCGTAAAACCTCTTTAGCCTAAGCTATAGAAGCCCTAAGTAAACTACTTAAAGCTATATTAAGCGTAAAGTTATAATCTATATAAGAAATACTCCCTTTAATATTAGTAGCTAATTACTAAAAGATACTATTATAATAGTAAATTAAGCCTATAGTAATATAAATATTATTATAGTAAGAAAGCTCTTAAGTAGTAATATAGTCTTTATATTCCTTACTATAGATAAGGTATAAGCTAGGTATACTAAAGACTAAATTATTAAGGCCTTTAGTAAGAATATAGCCTTATTACTCTTAACCTTTATAATAATAGTAAAGAGGGTTTAACTTATATTTATCCCTAATAATACTAATAAGCTTATTAAAGAAATTAATAAATCTAATTAGCTAAAAGTTCTTTAAGCTAAAAAACTAAAGACTAGCTAATCTAGCTCTAATATAAAGATAAACTTAATCCTTTATATTAGCTTTATTAAGAAAGCTAATTACCTTTATAATAATAGCTTACTACTTAATATATAACTATATAACTATAAACCCTTTAATAAGGGACTTTAATCTACCTAATATTATAACTACTTTAAGTTTAAGTATCTTACCTAAAACTATAAATTAAACCTAACCTATAAGCACTATAAAGGCGCTTTATATCCTAATAAAGAAGGTTACCTAATAGAGCGTAATAAAATCCTATTAAACTATATCCTTTATAAAGGAGAGTATTCTACCTAGAGCTAAAACTACTCTATTATAACTATATATTAAGTATAAGCTAAAGAAAGCTACTCTAATAGACCTTTTCGTTTTTAGGAATATAAAGTAGTTAAGCCCTTAAGAAGTTAGAGTTTTTTATTACCCCCCTTAATAGCTTAACTCCTAAGGGCTCTTAATATAGCTAGGAAGCCTAAAAGACCCTTAGGCTTAATAAATAAATAATACTAAATATTCTCTAGTTAGTCCTTAACTTAGGCTTATACTCTATTTATATTATCCTCTCTCTTATTATTTACTTTTATATCTTTATTATTATTCTCCTCTAAAAATACTAACTAATATTAGTACTCTTTTAGAATATAAATTAATAGCCTACTCTTACTTATATTACCCTATAGGCTTATAGTAAATATAATATAATTATACTTCTTAAGCTAAATATAAACTCTAAAATAAAATCTCTAGCCTACCCTAAAAGATATAATTATTATATAGTTTATTATAATAAATATATAGTTATATATATTAATAAGTAATATAGACTTAAGTTATAAATATTAAAGGCTAGAGAAAACTAAGCTAGTATTACCTTTATAAAAACCTAATACTAAATTATTACTCTTTATAACCCTCTAAATAGTAAAGATAACTTACTTATACTATAAACCCTAGCTAGTACTATACTAGCTAATTATATACTACTTATTAGTAACTTTAACCTTTACTACTTAATATAAGACTACTTTAATTAGATAGATTAAAGTAGTAATACCCTACTAGTAAAAGTATTATACCTTTATATTAGCCTCTTTATACTTTATAGTATAGTTACTAGATTAGCTTAAAGCTATTATAATAGTACTCTTAACTTAGCTTAAGCTATAAAAGCTATATATATAATATATAAAGGAATAAACTATAACTTAAAGGGATCTAATTATTTCCTATAGTATATCTATATTATAGCTACCCTAGAAGAGCTAGCTTTAGAATTAAACTCTAGATATAACTAGAAGAAAACCAGCCGGTAGAAAGCTATTAATAAAGTAATAGTTTACCTAAGGTAGACCTAAGGTATAATAACCTCTACTAAAGCCCTTAATAAAGCGGTTAACTAGCTTATATAGTAACTTAAGGTAATTACTTAGTTTATAACCCTAAAGCTAAAGAAACCTAAACCCTATTATAACTTATAGTAGAATAATAAAATAGCTAAAGCGATTAAGAAACTTAAATAAGCCTAATATAGAGCCTAATAAACTAGCTAATTATTAGACTAATATGCCTTAGCTAATATATAAGTATAGTAGGACTATTATATAAAAAACGCTTAATGCTCTTACTAGAGAGAACTCTTAATTAACCTCTTAAGATATAATATTATATAATTCTAGAAGATAGAAAGATAGGCTAAGCTATATAATAGTACTATTATAATCCTATTATAGCTCCCTCCTCTTACCTAGCTAGACTACCCTAAACTAGTAGTACTCTATATAGATAAAACTAAGATCCTTACTAGGAAATTCTTCCTTAAGCTCTAAGTAGATAATTCTAACCTTTCTCCCTTATCTCTATTTAGGTTACTAGAACTTAAGTTAGGCTTAATATATCCTAGAATTATCCTTAGTGAGATTAGTAAAGCCCTTAGTAAAATTAGGTTATAAAAGGCTTTAGGTAAAGATAGAATTCCTACTAGCTTCCTTAAAGTATATAGTAAGCTATTTATACTAGCGCTTACTAAAATAGTAAATATAAGTATTATAATTAGTTACTTCTTAACCTACTTTTATATTATAATCGCTATAATTATTCTAAAAGCTAATAAAACCCTAGTATAATAATAAACTATATTAGGCTAGTAATTAATTTCCCTACTTAATATAATTAGTAAAATTATTAAAATAGTTATTAGCTAGTATATTATAATTATAGTAAAAGTAAAGGGGCTTCTACCCTTAGGGTAGATAGGTAATAAACTAAGGAAATCTATAGAACTTATACTAGCGGTTATTATAAAAGTAGTATATATAGCCTAAAGGTAATATAGCTTTACTTCTCTCCTTTAACTAGATTTTATAGAGGCTTTTAATAAGGTAGATTATAAATAACTTATTATAACCCTATAATAAATAGACTTCCTTAGATAGCTCCTTATATAGCTTAATAGCTACCTTATAGTATGAATAGTATACTTCTAATTTAATAGTTAAATCTTTAACCCTATTAAAGTTTAGGTAGGTATCCCTTAAGGATTCCCCCTATTGCCTATTTTATTTATCCTTTTTATCTTTAGCCTTTATAAGGCCCTAAAGAGCGCTCTAAGGATATTAATAGTAGGATTTATAGATAATACTAACCTACTAGCATTTAGATATAATATAGAGAAGACTTAAGCCTAGCTTAAGGCTACCTAAGAAATCTATAATAATTAGGCTAGAACTAATAGGATAACCTAAGAACTAAATAAAGTAGTACTTATATACTTTACCTAGAAATATATAGTAGACTAAATATAGATTTAGCTTAAGGACCTAATAATTATGCTTAAAGAGTTATATAAATTTCTTAGACTTTTCCTCTACTATAAACTACTTTAGGGACTATATATTAACTACCTTAAGGGAAAGCTTAAATACTAATATTAGGCCCTTATTATAATTACTATAAGTATATAGAGGGTTAACCTTATAGTTATTAGGTTACTCTATATATAGGTTATATAATTAATTATAGTTTATTACGCTAGGGCTTACTATACCTTAATATCCCCTAAAGGGAAACCCTAAGGGATTATATAAGCGCTTATAGTAAAATAGATATAGGGCCTATATATAATCTTAAGGGCCTATAAAGTAATACTAGCTTACCTATTAGAAACTAAATTAGTTATTCCCCCTTTTAATATATACTTTAATAAACTTACTATTTAATTCTATAGCTATATAGAAAGGTAAAATACTATACTACTTATTAAGAATACTACTATAGTAGCTATAAGGTAGATTTATTATAAATAATAGTAAGGATCTTAATAGTAACTATAGTAAGAAGTTAAAGACTAGCTTAAAAGCTAGCTCCCCTATAGAGAATAAGAGCTAACCTTATAGACTATTTAAGCTTATACTTTAGCTAAATAAACTATATAATAAACCTAACTCTAAGATAAGATAAAGAAGTACTAAAGAATAAATTATCTTAAACTAATAGAAGCTTACCCCCTAGCTAATAAGAAGAAAGCACTTTACCTATATTAAGATTTAAATAAGTATTAAAGCTTAATACTTATATAGCTTAAAATAGGAAAAATTAAGTTAAGGAGCTTTCTTTTCTCTAAAGGTATATTTAATATACCTTTACTATAATACCTATATAGAACTAATAAAGAAATACTTAAGTATATTATTATTTACTACCTAAGATTTATTAAATAATAAAGCTACCTTATAAACCTACTATAAAACTAATATAAACTTAAGGCTTAACTATTAATCTATAAGATAGCCTAACTACTTACCTATTAGTTCTTAAACCTATATTTTATTCTATACTATAAGCTTACCCTTTAGATTTATAGTAATTATAACTATAAGGTAGAAATAGAATAGAAGATTAAAGTATAATAAGCTAGATTCTATAGCCATTAGGTAAGAGTAATACACTCTTATACTAAGTGCTTTTAATCCTTCTTATAGAAAGACTAAAGATATATAACTAGTATATAGCTAGTATATACTTGCTTTAGTACTACCTTAATAGGGTACTTTCCTTCTTCTTCCTCTTTTTTTTCTCTTTTTTCTTCTTTTTTTCTTCCTTACTTAATAGGAAGGGGGATAATTCTAATCCTAATATAAAGGATTATTTTACTTATATACTATAATAGCGTAAGGGACCTAATTTAAGTTTACTATAAAAGTAATATAGATTTTTATTTATTTTAGTTTTTCTTATATCTTTATAGAGTAGAAGTACTATCTACCTTTTAGGTCTATAGTGTATAAATAAATAAATAAATAAATAATGAATATAATCTTACTAAAGATATTATAGATAGCCTAGCTAGGTAGGATTATTACAGCTTAATTGCTCCTTAGGGTTATAGGTAGCTAGATAAGGGATTAAGTACGCTTAATTTAGTAAGGTTAGTAGGATTAATTAGATTAACTACCTACTTAATCTATTAGAATTAGAACCTTAGATTCTAAACGCTATTATAATTAGTAGTATATAATTTAAAGTAGTATTTAAGGTTAGGCTTTCGCCTTTAGCTAGTAATCTTTACCTTATTTTTAATTATTTTCCTACCTTTCTAGTTAAATAAGGTTACTTTAGTAGTAGAAAGAGACTAAAAATAATACCCTAACTTAATAGTAATCCTTTAAGAGGGTATATAAAAAAGCATTATATAAGCATCTTTATTAGTTAGCCTAAAGCTATACTAAATCGTATATATATACTCTAGCAGTCTTATATTTAATACTATCTAGTAGTAAAGCATCTTATAAGAATAATTATTAAGTTAGTAGTAAGAATAAATATTAGTAAGGTATTAATAGGGCTTACCGCTAGCTTAATAACTATCTTAAGAGGGATAAAAGGTAGATATAGANNATAAAATAAAATAAAAATCTCTCTATCTTATCTCTTTATAATAATCCCTTTCTCTCTTAATGTTTATATTTCCTCCTAAAAACTCTATCCCTTTCTAATTATTCTCTTTATCCTTATTATATCCCTATTAGTAACCTATTAGCCTACCTATCTAAAGACCCTTACTATATACCTCCCTTATAATCTAATAATTATCCTTAAGCAGCTAAAGATTATATATAAAGAAGAAAACCTCCCTATATAAAATTAGATAAAAGAAATAAATATATATAGTAAGAAATATCTTATAAGAGCTTCTTAAAGACTAAATTTAATAAATAGAAAAAATCTACTAAATAATCTACCTCTTTATTTTAGAATTCCTCTCTCTATTAGAGAGTTATAATCTTATAGAGAGAGTTATTACTTTCTTTCCTCCTTTATATAATATTATTCCTCTTAAGTAATCTTTATAATTATAAATAGTATAATAGTATTATAAGTAGAGTTAATAAAGTCTATTTACTAACTTAAAGAGATTAATCCCTTAGGGATATAGATTATAAAGGTCTTTAATTTAAGTAGATAAAATATTAACTACTTAGCGATTTAAGGTAAGTATATTAGGTTAGTATTAATTATTATTTTCTTTACCTTATTACTTATTTTAAGATTATAGTATATTTCTCTTCTTTTTTTAACCTTCTAACTATTTATAAAGATAAGGATAATATTACTAATAATCTAGCTAGATAAAATAATTAGGGTTTATACTATTTAGGTCTTTAAAGGTATAAGGGCTAATAAAGTATCTCCTATTAAAATATCGCTTTATACTAGGCTTATAAAGACTTCCCTTATTAAGATATTATTCCTTAAGGTCTATAGGGGTAATAGTGCTTAAGTAGGTATTTTTAGTAAGGGAGGTAATAAAGTCTTAATCCTTTTTATTTCCTCTATTAGCTTTAATATTAATCCTATAGGAGATACTCTTAGTAGGGTCTATCTAGGCGAGTTATTAGATAAGAAGATTAAAAATTAGAGTCTTCTTAGTTCGCTTAGCTAGGGTAGGGAATTATAAAGGTAATAATAAGATTTAAATTAGTAATTAATATAGTAAGTTATTAAAGCTAAATAAGATAATACTTTTAGGCACTTTATAGCTATATTCTATTAGGAGTTTATTAATAATATTATATTCTATCTTTAAGTAGATTTTAATAAGATTATTAGGTATTTTAAACTTAATCCTAATTATATTTAAGTAATATATTAAAAAGCTTTAGATTTCTTATCTAAAAGGAGTAATAAGGTACTAAATTAAATAGTCTTAATCTAAGAGCTTATTAAGTCTAACGTTAGACTAAAAGACTATTAAAAACCTATTATAATTTATATAGATATTTAATATTTAAAGCTTTATATCTTCTAGTAAGAATTAATATAGAGTATCTAAAGATTACTTAATTATATAGTTAGTCTTTCCTTTTCTATACTTAAAGTTCTTAATCCTTAGTTCTTTTATAATTATATAGCTAAAGAAGCTCTTAACTTAATTAAGATTAAGTACTTATATTCCTTCCTTATTTTCTTTCTTTATCTTTTTAGGCTATTTAATCTTTTAGTCTTAGAAATAAAGGGTAAATCTTACTCCCTTAGGTAACTTATCTATTAAGCTTCCCTAAATAGTAAGATCCTTTATAGTAATTCCTCTATTAACTATTTATCCCTTTAATAGGCTAATTAACCCTTAGATAGTTAGAATAATAAGGAAAGTATTAAGATAATTATATTCCTATTAGCTATCTTAATAAGAGGTAAGCATTCTAAAGATAAGGAAATTATAAGGTATACTATTCTTAGCTATAATCTCTCTCTATATAGTAGTAATAGCTATAAATCGCTCTTCCTTCCTTTTCTTTAGAGTATTAAAAACATAAAGGTAAGCTTCTTTTATATCCTAAATATAAGTAATCTAATAGGTCTAATTAGCGAAATAGATAATCCTAATAAGGAGTTAATAATTAAACTAAATTTCTTATAGTAATTAGAATCTTAAGGTAGATTAGTTCTTTAAGATATAAGCCTTTTTTAGGAGGAGCTTAGTTAAATACTTAGGTTATCCTTATTAGTTACTTTAGATATTAAAAGTATTATAATTAAGGCTACTAAGAATAATAATAATTAGGTCTTTTAGATTATAAGTTATTAAATAAAGAAATATAAAGAGGCTAAAGTTAGTTAATATTTTCTTATTCTAAAGATTGCTTAAAAGGTCCTATAGGTTAGTATAGTATTCCTTTTAGGGGCTAAAGTCCTTCTTACTAAAGTTTAGGTACTATTAAATAGATTTAACTTAGGCTTAAATCCCTTCTTTATCTCTAAGGGTAGAGTAATTTAAGCTAATATCCTTTTAATATAACTAATTAAGCTAGAATAGATAGAAGGTAGGTTATTTATTTAGGTATTAATTAAGGGGCATTTTAGATAGTATTTTATTATAATATAGAAAGCTTTACTTACTCTCTCTATTATAAATAAGTCCTTTATAGAGTATTAATTCCTTATTAGGGTAGAAGAACTATTTAATCTTCTTAGCATTATTAGAAGTAGTTATTATAATAGTATTTTAAAGTATATTAAGATTCTAAAAGATAGATAGGTTATAAGAAAAGTAAGGAATAAGATAATTATTAAGATTTTAGGCTTAAAAGGAGGAAAATTAAGACGTAAAGGATAGGATTAAGATATAGATTTTACTTAAGGCTAAAGTATAAAGAGGGCTTATATAATAGTATTTTTAAGAGTATATATATTTAGTATTTTCTCTACTATATATTACTATTTTATTTATAATAGTAAATTACTTTAATAGTAGTTATTATTTATTAGAATATCTTACTAGATTTACCTTACTTAATATAGTAAATATAGATACTTACTCCTTAAAAATACTTCCTTTTTTACTAAAAGCCCTATTAGATTAGCCTTAAGGCTTAAATCTTCCTATTTAATACTTTTTTAATTATTTCCTTCTTTTTTTTTCTTCTTTCTCCTAACTTATTTTTTTCCTTATAGCTTTCCTTACTTTCTTTCTTTCTTAATTCTTCTTTANNTAATAGCTACTTATTAAGATAAGCTTATTATCCTTTTAGGTCTCCCTTAATTAAAGCTCCTAAATATTTATTATCTTATTAAGTATTATATTAATTCTAGCTTATTTAATTAGTAGGCTAATACTTACTAAAAAGGCTATAATACTATTCTCTTTAAACTCTTCCTTATATTATACTTTAATTTAACTCTTATCTTAATAAGTTCTTTTTTCTTTTTTTTATTTAGGTAAATAATCTAATAAGATACTTTTCTAAGTCCTAAAGTTATTCTAGGTTTAGTTCTATAGTTTTTAGGCTCTTAATTAACTTAGCTACTTAATATATATAGAATTAGATATTTAATTCCTTTCTTTTAGCGATTACTTATCTTTCTTTATTTAGTTCTTTTAATAACTTTCTTTTTAGGATTTAATAATTACTTTTAGGATTAAGCTTCTTATAATATATACTCTTTAGCCTATCTTTATCCTAGCTAAATAGGCTTATCCTAATAATTACTTCTTTACTACTCTTTCTTTCTAGCCTTATTATCTTAAGGCTCTTATTATTATCTTTATTAGGGTTATTAACCTAATTATATATTATTACTATATTTATAGCTATTTATTAATAATAACCTATTTTAAAGAGTATATCTTAACCCCTTTCTATACTTATATCTTAATTTAAAACTTCTTAAGTAATTAGTATACTAATTATATTTAGTATAACTATCTTAATTATAATTAGAAGTTTCTCCTTAAATACCTAGCTTTAGGTTATTAGGAAGGTCTTTAGAAATTCCCCTTAGGTAGTAAAGCTATTATTTTAAATATATTAACTTTCTTTACTTTTAATATCTTTAATCCTTACTCTTACTCTTATATTATCTTAAAGTATCCCTCTAAGTCTAGTAGCTTATCTAATGCTAAAATCTATAGATAGGCTACTTAAGTCTCTACTTAGGCTCTTTATAGTAAATACTAAGCTTTTTAGTAGGCTAGATTAGTAATTCTTCTTATTAGAAGACTCCCTCCTTAGAATAGGTAATAAGTAGTAAATACTTAATATCTTATATTACTACTTAATTATTATTACTTTCTTCTCTTCTAGATAGGCTCCCTTTTTCTTACTTTTCTTTTACTATAAGATCTATTTATTTCTTAGTAGGTATAAAGTTTAGTCTAGGTAATTATTTTAGGGTCTTTTTCCTTTATAGATATAGTTTATTTAATCTTCTCTAGTAACCTAATTATCCTCTTTCTCTTTACCCCTCCCTATATAGTAATACTACTATCTTTAGCTAGTACTATATCCTAAATATCTTATTAGATACTTAAATAGCTATATATTAATCCCTAGCTTCCTTAGTTATCTTTAGAATATAGACTTAGAAATCTCCTTTAGGCCCTCTTTATAGTTAGATAATAGATTCTAATTTAGAATTACTTAATAAGGAATCTAACTTACTTAGCTTATAGACTATATTATAAGATACTTCTTTATTTAACTTATTATCCTTATTATTAGATAGTAATCCTATTATCTCTCTATTATTAGGGCTTATCTACTAACCCTAAGAATCCTTCTAGAAAGCCTTTAGCTAGTCTTTATAATAAGTCCCTAAAAGCTTAATTCTAGTAAGTGTTTAAAGCTTATAAGTCCTAGTCTTAATAAGGGCTTTATAAATCCTATATAGTTTTATCTATTTTAGCTTAAGCTTTATAGTAAAAGATAGATTATTATAGTTTTATATATTATACTAAAGGACTAAGTCTCCTAGTAATAAGGGTGACTTTCTTAGCTTAAAGGTATTTAATATATTAATCCTTCTAGCTAAAGTCTATTAATATTTCTTAACCTTTACTTAAGCAGTTTTAATATCTTCCTTATGTCTTTTAAGGATTTATAACCTAGCTAGAATCTTATCTTCTTTATCCTTAATATTATCCTAATCGATAAGTCTCTAGGTAGGGACTTTAACTTTAAGAGGAAGGATAGATTCCTATCTATAAAGTAGCTAGAATAGAGAATAGCTATATAATCCTTAGATTACTAATCTATCTATAAGAAGAGCTAGCTTAACTAAATCTACCTATTTCCCTAGCTTCTTAAGCTTCTTAAAGTAATTAGTTATAGATATATACCTAACTTTAATTAACCTATTTAACTTAGAGTTATAAAATAAGATTTTAGATATTATAATATCTAGCTTATTTAGCTTATCTAAGATTCCTTTTATAAGCTCCTCTTTATTATTAGTAACTACCTTTATTAATATCCTATAATAGTAAATAATCCTCTTAATAAATCTCCTAATATTAACTATAGTAAGGTTACTAATAGCTATAGCTTTAATCTACCTAATTAGGTTATATCTAGCTTCTAGTAAGAACTTCTTGCCTTTATTAAGGGGTAAGTACTACCTATTAATATAGATCTTTATTATTAGGTACTAAGGAGCTATTAGCTTAGCCTCTTTTACTAGCCTTTATACTAAGTGCGCTTAATATATTAAATACCTTTAAATAACTATCTCTAAAGATTATCTTATCCCTTACTAAAAATAGTACTAAGAGATGATTTTTATTATTACTTCTTATCCTTTATAGCCTTTATAATAGTAATATAATATAATAAGATGCTTTTAAAGATTATTATTATTAATAATAAGCGTAGGGTTATTTCCTTCCTTTAGTCCTTACTTCTAGATTTAACCTCTCCTAATAAAGAACTATATTACTTTTCCCCTTAGTCTCTTAAAGTCTCTTACTAATATACCTTTAGGTCTCTATAGAGATATAAGGTAATTAGCTAAGATAAGCTATTCCTTTATATAATTATCTATAAGGGTAGTATCTTTAGGTCTAAAAAGAGTAATATTAAGGTAAGTATTAATCTTATCCTTAATATCCCCTTTAGCTTCTTAGTCTAAAAGGTTAAAAGGCTCTTAACCTTTCCTTAAAAGACTATTTATAACTATATTTTTCACCCTTAGGATATACTTAACTATAAAGTTAAAAAGCAGTAGATAGCTAATCTATCTAATAATTATAGCTCTTAGTATATTATTTACCTAATTATTTAGCTAGTTAACTAATACCCTAAAGTCTATTTCTAAAGTGAATAGATAACTATAAATATATATATATATATATTAAACTATATAAAGAGCTCTTTTGCATTTTAGCTTAGTTATATTATACTTCTTTTTAGCTTCTATTTAGGTTCCTAATTCGAATCTTATAGAATAATATTTTCCTTAAATAATCTATATTAAGATAGCTCTCTAGCTTAAGATACTAGTATTAATCATTAGGATAACTTCCCTAGCTCCTTCCGAAAGGTTAAGTATAATAAGGATAGAAATAGATAAGATCTTTTCCTTTAGTATCCCTATTATAGCTTATTAGTCCTTACCCTAATCTTAGATAGAGTCTTTCTTTAGTAGCCTAATAAAAAGCTCTATAATCTAAGTATAGCTTCTAATCTAGATTCTATAGTAGCTAGTAATACTAAGGAAGGCTCTTACCTTAGTTAGGGTCCTATAATCTTCCTATTTAAAAATCTTAATAGTTTTTTCCTCTATTAGCTTTTATCTACTTATACTATAAAGATACCCTATAAGAGGGGTAGTCTTTTAATACTAAGCTAACTTTTTAGTAGTAATTAAATAGCTAGCTAACTTAATATTAATTAGAATAGTATTAAGATTAATAAGATACTTAAGGATAAATCTCCTAACTCTAGGAAGACTTTCCTCCCTATTATAGTTAGTCTTTAGGCCTTTAATACTAATATTATCTAGGAAGGCCTTTACTTTATCTAGGAGGAAATTAAGAAGGATCCTTATTATAACCCTAATAAATTAGGCTATTAAGTTTATAGCTCCTTACGGTAGTATATATAGTCTTATTAGATCTATTAGGGTATTAAAGGTTATTAGATCCTTACTTTCTATAGCTAGCTTTACTTAATTATATCCTAAGAAGAAGTCTAATATAGAGAGGATCTTATATATCCTAAATTCAGCTAAGAAGTTATTTATTCCTAAAGGAATTATACTATCTCTAATAGTATAGGCATTATATTATTTTGCTAAATTAATAAGGTATAGCCTTCTATCCTTTTTAGCTATAAGCATTTAGTAATTCCTATAGGAAGTATAACTTTCCTTAATAAGCTTATTCTTTAGCTTTATCTTTAGAAGATTAATAACTCTTTTCTTAATCCCTTATAGAATTACTATATTACTATAATATTAGGTAATATAGAGTATAATTTTAATAATTTAAGGTAGTATAACCCTTAGGTTAACTTCCTCTTTCTCCTTAAAGGTTTAAGCTAAAGCTTCTTCTTAATTAAAAAGAATTTAATAAAAGATATCCTTTTTTATATCCTAAAGGGTATCTTTTATTTAGTCTATTATAGCTTAAAGCCTTTCTCTAAAGAGCTTAAAGCCTTTCTTAATCTTTAAGAACTTAGGCATAATATAGTTAGAATAGGGTAAATCTTACTTTAGGTCCCCTTTAACCTCTTCTTACCTTTTCTCCCTTTAGAATAGATCTCCTTTTAGTATAGATCTATTAGAAGGGATATTATCCCTTAGTAGGATCTTATCTACCTTCCTTTTATATATTATATTAACCTATACTATTATATCCTTATAGCTAATATTTAGTTTTAATTATTATACTTTTATATCTTTAATTATTATTAGATTATTCTCCTTCTTTTAATCTTTAAGAATAATCTTAAAGACTTTTTAAGCTATCTTTTTATTAATATATCTAATAAGATACTTAATATTACCCTCCTTTAAACTATAAATATCTATTATTTCTAGTTTAAAGGGAACTTAATCGCTTAATACTTTTTCCCTAGTGCTTCTTAAGTAATAATTAAGTATTCCTATTTAATTCCTCCTACTATAAGGAATATAATCTTAATACTTCCTAGCTAGTAGCTTATTAATATCTCTTTAGGAATAATTATATAATTAAAGGTAATCTTTACGCTCTTAATTTAGCAGCGGAAAGAGACTAAAAATAATACCCTAACTTAATAGCAATCCTTTAAGAGGGTATATAAAAAAGCATTATATAAGTATCTTTATTAGTTAGCCTAAAGCTATACTAAATTATATATATATACTCTAGCAGTCTTATATTTAGTACTATCTAGTAGTAAAGCATCTTATAAAGATAATTATTAAGTTAGTAGTAAGAATAAATATTAGTAAAGCATTAATAGGGCTTACTACTAGCTTAATAACTATCTTAAGAGGGATAAAANNTTTCTTTTATCTCTCTATAAGAAGGGAAGAATCTCTTTATAAAATAAAATAAAAATCTCTCTTTTTTATCTCTTTATAATAATCTTTCTCTCTCTTAATATTAATATCTCCTCCTAAAAACTTTATCCCCTTCTAACTATCCTCTTTATCCCTATTATATCCCTATTAGTAACCTACTAGCCTATCCGTTTAGAGATTATTACTATATACCTCTCTTATAATCTAATAATTATCCTTAAGTAGCTAAGGATTATATATAAAGAAGAAAACCTCTTTATATAAAATTAGATAAAAGAAATAAATATATATAGTAAGAAGCATTTTATAAAAGCTTCTTAAAGACTAAATTTAATAAATAAAGAAAATCTATTAAATAATTTACCTTCTTTATTCTAAAATTCCTCTCTCTATTAAAGAGTTATAATCTTATAGAGAGAGCTATTACTTTCTTTCCTCCCTTATATAATATTATTCCTTTTAGGTAATCTTTATAATTATAAGTAATATAATAGTATTATAAGTAGAGTTAATAAGGTTTACCTACTAACTTAAAGAGATTAATCCCTTAGGGATATAAGTTATAAAAGTTCTTAATTTAAGTAAATAAAATATTAACTGCTTAGCGATTTAGGGTAGGTATATTAGGTTAGTATTAATTATTATTTTCTTTACCCTATTACCTATTTTAAGATTATAGTATATTTCTCTTCCTTCTTTAACCTTCTAATTATCTATAAAGATAAGGATAGTATTACTAATAATCTAGCTAAATAAGATAGTTAGGGTTTATACTATTTAGGTCTTTAAAGGTATAAAGACTAGTAAAGTATCTCCTATTAAAATATCGCTTTATATTAGGCTTATAAAGACTTCCCTTATTAAGATATTATTCTTTAAAGCCTATAGGGGTAATAACGCTTAGGTAAGTATTTTTAGTAAGGGAGGTAATAAAGTCTTAATCCCTCTTACTTCCTCTATTAGCTTTAATATTAATCCTATAGAAGGTACTCTTAGTAAGGTCTATTTAGGTAAGTTATTAGATAAAGAGATTAAAATTAGAGTCTTCTTAGTTCGCTTAGCTAGGGTAAGGGATTATAAAGGTAATAATAAGATTTAAATTAGTAATTAATATAGTAAGTTATTAGAGCTAAGTAGGATAATACTTTTAAGCGCTTTATAGCTATATTCTATTAGGAGTCTATTAATAATATTATATTCTATCTTTAAGTAGATTTTAATAAGATTATTAAGTATCTTAAACTTAATCCTAATTATATTTAAGTAATATATTAAAGAGCTTTAGATTTCTTATCTAAAAGGAATAATAAGATACTAAATTAAATAGTATTAATTTAAGAGCTTATTAAGTTTAACTTTAGACTAAAAGACTATTAGGAACTTACTATAGTTTATATAGATATCTAATATTTAAAGCTTTATATTTTCTAATAGGAATTAATATAGAGTATTTAAAGATTACTTAATTATATAATTAGTCTTTCCTCTTTTATACTTAAAGTCCTTAATCTTTAGTTCTTCTATAATTATATAGCTAAAGAAGCTTTTAACTTAATTAAGATTAAGTATTTATATTCCTCCCTTATTTTCTTTCTTTATCTTTCTAGGCTATCTAATCTTTTAATCCTAAAAATAAAGAGTAAATCTTACTCCTTTAGGCAATTTATCTACTAAGCTTCCCTAAATAATAAGATCCTTTATAATAATTCCTCTATTAACTATTTATCCCTTTAATAGGCTAATTAACCCTTAGATAGTTAGAGTAATAAGGAAAGTACTAAAGTAATTATATTCTTATTAGCTATCTTAATAAGAGGTAAGCATTCTAAAGATAAGGAAATTATAAGGTATACTATTCTTAGCTATAATCTCTCTCTATATAGTAGTAATAGCTATAAATTACTCTTCCTTTTCTTTCTTTAGAGTATTAAAAATATAAAGGTAAGCTTCTTTTATATCCTAAATATAAGTAATCTAATAGGTCTAATTAGTAAAATAGATAATCCTAATAAGGAGTTAATAATTAAACTAAATCTCTTATAATAGTTAGAATCCTAAGGTAGATTAATTCTTTAAGATATAGGCCTTCTTTAGGAGGAGCTTAATTAAGTACTTAGGTTATCCCTATTAGTTACTTTAGATATTAGAAGTATTAAGATTAAGACTACTAAGGGTAATAGCGATTAAGTCTCTTAGATTATAGGTTATTAGATAAAGGAATATAAGGAAGCTAAAGTTAGTTAATATTTTCTTATTCTAGAGATCGCTTAGAAGGTCCTATAGGTTAGTATAGTATTCCTTCTAAGGGCTAAAGTCCTTCTTACTAAAGTCTAAATACTATTAAATAGATTTAATCTAGGCTTAGATCCCTTCTCTATCTCTAAGGGTAGAGCGATTTAAGCTAATATTCTTCTAATATAACTAATTAAGCTAGGATAGATAGAAGGTAGGTTATTTATTTAGGCGTTAATTAAGGGGTATTTTAAATAGCATTTTATTATAATATAGAAAGCTCTATTTACCCTCTCTATTATAAATAAGTCCTTTATAGAGTATTAATTCCTTATTAAGGTAGAAGAACTACTTAATCTCCTTAGTATTATTAGAAGTAGCTATTATAGTAGTGTTTTAAGGCATACTAAGATTCTAAAAGATAGATAGATTATAGGAAAAGTAAGGAATAAGATAATTATTAAGGTTTTAAGCTTAAAAGGAGGAGAATTAAAGCGTAGGGAATAAGATTAAGATATAGGTTTTACTTAGGGCTAGAGTATAAAGAGGGCTTATATAGTAGTATTTTTAAGAGTGTATATATCTAGTGTTTTCTCTACTATATATTACTATTTTATTTATAATAATAAATCACTTTAATAGTAGTTATTATTTACTAGAATACTTTACTAGATTTACCTTACTTAATATAGTAAATATAAATACTTACTC
>WPDF01000340.1:0-50191 GCA_019137265.1 Neonectria coccinea
TCTGCTCTGCTCTGCTCTGCTCTGCTCTGCTCTGCTCTGCTCTGCTCTGATCTGATTAATAGCCGTAGTTCCCTTGCCTCCTTCCTCCTAGCTTTCCTTCCTTTTTATCTTCCTTTGTCTCCTGCCTTTCCCTCTCTTCCTATTCCATAACTCTCCATATCATCCATCTCCCTACCCTCTCTCCCTCCCTCCCTCCCTCCCTCTTCTCTTCCCCCCTTCACCACTGCTTCCCACACACTCGTCACATGCATACACGTACGGAAAGACTCATTAACAGCCTTCCCCATCTGAGATGGCATCTCTCGTCTCGTCTTGTCATATCTCGTTCCGCCTTCCCCTCTGCTTCCGCCTCCAGCCAAATTGCCTAAATTACCCGACAACCACAAAGCCGCTGCCAACCTCCCTCCATCTTATCCTCGCAGCCTCCACTGCAGAGCGCCCTCGTGACGCTCAGATAGAGTAGCATCACTTCGGGGAAACATCCACGTCCCTCCACTTCTCAGTGCAACAGTAACGCTCCCGGAGAAGCCGTCTCGTCGCTGACTGGACTGCCGCGGCCATCCCCGCCACTCTTCTCCACACGAATCTACGAGCTATGGATAACCATAACACCATGCATGCTTTCACATCCGTGGTCGAGCTCAGGGTCCCTTGCTGCGCGGAGGAGGACATCCCTCTCCTCTCCACCGCTAGATGGGGCCTGGCTCGACAACCGTCTTACGAGTATCTAATTATGCCAGGGTTGGATAAATCATGCTCGGTTGTCTGGCCGGGCCGGTGTCCGTCAGAAAAGAGGCATTTTCTACATCTGCCACGCTATGCCATTCTCCCCGACCCGGTCGTCTATCCCCAGCTGTGTCAGTCTCCCTCTGCTCCGGTCAGTATCTCAACAACAAGCTGTGCAAAACATTCACTACCCAAGTACTTATACACAAATGTGTCACGGGTCCACCAACAGTCAATGATTGGAGGCGTAAATGTGGTAGGTATGTATCGTATCCGGGGTCTCTTATACACTGCTGGTGAAGATGGTCACAATGGCAGCGGTAGCGGTGGTGAAAGTAGTGGAGACGTTTTCAAGTGTTTTAATTCTCTTCGTCTCGTCTCCGCAGATTCACCACCTTCCCACTACCTACCATGACTCCAAGCTCGTCGCCACGAAGAAGAAAAAAAATGTTTGCCGCCTCATCGTCGCCCGCGCCACTAGGTAGACACGCTTGTGTACTAACGGGCTTGTCCCTCCCTTTCGACTCGCCCGTCTGCTTACTTGCTTGCTTGTCCAAGTCTCAAAAACCAACACGACTAGAAAATTGAACAACTCCGTTTCCATTTGCCACCTGGTTGATAGATGCCCCTCGAGGTACTTTGACGCGAATGCCAGTCTCTGTCGGTCTGAGGTTCTCCGTCTTCCTCCGTGTCCCCTTTTCTCCCTTCGTTTGCCGCCTCCGCGGTACTATCTGTGCGCTTAGATGAGAGGGCTTCCCCTTCCACGATACAGCTGAGCTCAGCTCAGCTCAGCTCAGCTCAGCTCAGGCCTCTCCACGCAAACGCCACGCTGCCAATCCAGACAAAAGAAAAATCATGTGAGAAGAATGAAAAGTAGAGAAATTGAATGAACGAAACCAGATTGTGCAGAGATTCCGGTAACATCCCTGTCCGAGACCAAAGAAGGGATAGCAATCTATTTCGCCGGCGCCCGTGGGGTTGCCTCTTCGGCGTCCTCGTCGCTCGCAGTCCGCGTCGTCAGAGGCCGCGGCGTAGCATCAACGCTGTCCGACCCCGTCTCATCGCTGTGACCGTCACCCTTGAGACCTGAGTCTGGCGGAGTCTGCGCTGCCGCGGTAGCTGCGGCCTCCAGGATTCCCATATCCATCTCCTTAGATGGCGTAGTCACCACCTGGGTCACAGCTTCAGGCGTGCTCTCGGACCCCATTGTCACGCTGTCGTGGCTGTTGGCGCGCATCATTTCGATGCCGAGCTTCGAGCTGGGGAGACCTGCCTTGCCGAGCAACTGCTGGTTGCTGCGTCCGAGCTGCTTGTCCCGCCCCGTTCCGAGCTCCTCATCTTCGTCGTCGGCAGATTCGGTGCCCTCCGGCGCCAGCCGTTCTCCCGCGTCTCTCCTGGCCTTGGTCTTGTCGTGTGACCGTGGCTCATGCTCCATCATTCCGGGGGCGGACTGCTGGGTGAGCAGAGAGGGGACAGGCTTTCCTGGCCCATCAAACACGTTCGCGGCGTCATTGTCCGTAGTGATTCCCAAGCCACCCTCATCCCATTCATTCGTCGCCTTGCGGCTAACAACAACGGGGACATCATCTGTCATGACAGACTCTGAGTCGCCAAACAGCGATGAGCTAATGGAGTCTTCTCGGCTCGATACCATCGCCGTCCCGAGGCGCCCGGCATAAATGGACGACGTCGACGTTGGGCTATCTTCCAGCCGACTGTTCGCCTTGCGAACGCCTAATGGAACCGGCCGCGGCATGCCCGTTGACGTGCTGGGTCCGGGCGACTCGGGACGCCACTGGCACAAGCCCCGCAAAACCTCGATCAGCTTTGACGAACTGATGGGTTTTTCAATGAGCGAGTCAAAGTAGTGTGGGGCCTGGAGTTCCTTCAAGTAAGCCGTGATGGCCACAATGGGTGTGTGAGAGTTGGCATTCTTGGTTTCTCGAATCATGCGCGCTACATCCGCTCCGCTGATTTGAGGCAGCTGATACTCGAGGAAAATGACATCAAACTTGATCTCGCTCATCGCGTACCGAACCGCCTCGGAACCATTGGCAACGGAGATGGTCCGACACCGCAGCTTCTCCAACAGTTTTTCCATCACCATGCGCGATACGGGATGGTCTTCGCAGATCAAAACATCCAGTGGCCGGAACGTAGGTCCGGCATCGAACGCTATCTGGGAAAGTCGCCGTGAGCTCTGTCTGCGTCGCTGGACTCGAAGCAGGGCGTTGTGTTTTTCTCCCTCGTTGTCCGAAGACGACGGGGACATGTCAAACACTTGGCTCCTTCGATTCCGATGGTGGTGCAAAATGTCGGATGCAATAGGACTTCCGTCTTGTGACTGAGAGCCAACGGTCAGGGAACGAGAACGGCCCGAGGAGTTGCTTGACTGCCGTGGAGTTGAAACCGATTTCTGTGGTGACAAAGACAAGGGGGGCGGAGGCGCTGACCCCCGACCTTTCGAGGGGGATGCCGCAACCGTAGTGGCCGCTTTTTGGAGGCTGGGCGGAACCTTTGGGATCTCAAATGCCGAGGTTGGCTGAAGCGATGGGCCGGACTGGTGAGAAAGACTCGACGAGTTGCTTGATGCTTTTCTTCGCCCGTCAACCCCTTGTCCCGCCACGAAAGAAACAAGTAGGGGTGATGATGGCTGTGAAATCCGACTTGGAGACGCGTTTGAATGGTTGAAGCCGGACGGCGACTGTGGCCGATTTCCTGCCTTGGCGTTGGAAATGGTTCTTTGAATCGGGTTTGCGAGCACGGGGCTCCCTTCGAGTGAGGGCCCAGGCGAGATGCCGTTCGAAGCTCCCCCAGGGCTAGTGGACTGTTTCTGGGCGGCCAGCGCCTCTGCTCGCAATTTCTGGATCACGTCCTTGTTGGCCTTCTCAAGCACGGGAAGATTCTTGAAGGTAAAGTTCCCGAAGTCGTCCATGGCTACTGGCTCGCTCAGTCGCCTGGACTTCAAGTCGCGCACGTGAGGCGGGATATGCAGAGGCATGAGCTTCCGATTCATTGAGTTGACCTGCGATCGTACTCGAGAAAGGGCATCGTGCGGTCGCTCGGAGTAATCCCCAGCACCGGTGGAGGATGGCGGTGAGGATTGATCCTCCATCTCCTCCGCAAAGGACTGCAGCACTGCACCTCTGGCATCGAAGTATTCCGTGTCCTCGGGGTTCTCTGGCTCGGGCACGAACTGAGCCTCGTCATCGACAAGTGTTTCCCAGTTTACGCTTTGGAACCAAGGATGATTACGAATTTCTTCGCCGCCAGAGGCAAACTTGTCCTCGAGGTTGGAGCCCAGACGTTGAGAAGGCTGCATACACAGTAGTTTGTTGATGAGGTCCTTGGCCTCGTCGGACACGGGCTCACACTCGCTCTCGTCAGGCCATTGGATTCTGCGTTCGAGAATGTTTTCGAAGACCTGCTCAGCCTCTCCAGCATGGAACGGCGGAATGCCAAAGAGGAATTCAAACATGATGCAGCCTACAGACCACCAATCGCTGGTCTCGTCCTGTTTATCACCCTTTATAGTTTCCGGAGCCAGGTAGTCTGGAGTGCCTACAAATCGACGATTTGTGTCCTCCGGGTTGAAAAGAGCCATGGGAGGAGGCATCATGTTCGATGGCGGGAGAGAATGCCTGTGGCCGCCGTCCAAGCTCATGCGGTGATTGAAGTGGGCCGGCATGTCTGGGGAGCCTTGCGTGATTGCCTCCTCTTCCAACGGTGACTTCATGCTGTTCGCTTGTGATCCTGCCTCAGAATCGTTCAAAGAGAAGGTCGTGACCATGTGTGCCAGCGTTTCGCTTCCGCCGCTATCGCTCCGGTGACTACTGGAAACTCGGCGAGGTTCTTGGCCAAGGCTAAAGTAGGACGGCTGAAAGCTACCGACGTCTGGGGTCATCTGTGGTGTAGAACTTGGGGAGTGAACGTGGCCATGCAAATCGAGCGAGGTAGATCGCGAGGACGCAATCGACGCAGAACGGGCAAATGGCCCTTGCTTGAGCAAGTCAGGGGTCGCGTCAGAATTCTCGCTATTCAGTGCTCGCTTCTGTCGTCCCACCAGACCCATTCGAGACAATCCAAAATCAGTCAGCTTGAGGTGGCCTTTCTGGTCTATCAAGAGGTTGTCAGGCTTCAGATCTCGATGGATGATGCCTCGACTGTGGAGATGCTCCACGCCCAAGACTACTTCGCCCAAATACTTCTTGACCCATTCTTCAGGAAGGCCGCCAAGTACTTTGATAAGCGAAGCGCAGTCGCCACCATTGAGATATTCCATGACAAGATACAAGTAGTCCTTGCTAGAAAATGTCCAGTAGAGTTTGGCGACGAAATCGCTCTGCCCTTGCCACATCATGATGGCACGCTCTGCCTTGACGTTGCCAACTTGATTCTTGGCAACCATGTCCGCTTTCTTGAGGACTTTGATCGCAAAGTACTCTCCCGTGGACTTCTTCTTGGAGAGATAGACACTTCCGAAAGCTCCCTTGCTGATTGGCTTGATGATCTCGAAATCCTTGATTGAAGGCTGTGTCGGTCGGGGTTGAGGTGGAGCTTGGTTTGGGCCCATTCGCGGTGAAGGCGGCGGCTTCATGACAAAGTCAGAGATGGCAGCCGAGGACTGCCTTCTGTGGTGCCTATGAGAGGCTGGAGCCGGAGAACTGAAGTCGCTACCGGGGAGCATGGGTGATGCCTCGGGAGAAACGATACCGTCTTGGGACATGGGGAAGCCTCGAGCCTTGATCCGCAAAGGGGATGCAGGCGGGGGCGGTCGAGAAGGTGACTCCTGGCGTCGCGGAGACGAAGCGCCAGGGAGGATCAGACTTCGCCGATGGCGTTGCCGGGTACTGGCGGCACGTCTAAGGTCTCCAAACTCGGAAATAGGGGACTCAGTCCTGGGAGCGTTGCGGGATGCAACCGATGAGGATCGCATACTGCCTTCGCTATCGACAGTGTCACCCTCGAGGTAGACCGAGTCTCTCCGAGTATCCCGAAGCTGGGGCCCCAAGCCACTTGGCCCGCCGAAGTGGGATCGAGGGGTTGGGCACTCCTTCGGGCTGCTGGATCTCGTTGAGGCAATGAAGGAGGTAGGTCGAGATCGATTGTGCCGGTCTGACAGATCCATCTGACGCAAGGCCGTAGCCAGGGCAGACGGGCTATCCAAGGGTTCAGAACAGTTTTCCGGTTCTTGGGACTCGTGAGAGCCTTCTACGTCTCCCACTTCTTCATCACACTCTTCGTACTGTTCATGGACCCCATCATCTCCATCCTCGGTCGAGTCCGTGAGATCACCAGCGGCAATGCGGGCCGCCTTCCTCAATGCTTCGTCGATACAGTCCTGAACGAGCACCGCCAACTCAATCCGAATACGCTCCGAGTATTCAATGATCTTCCTGTGGCGAAAGACGGCATCGACCTTGGCCCTGGCAACCTTTTCGGTGTCAGCGCACAGAAGTGCTAGCCCCTGCTCCTGCTCCAGTGTGTTTGTGCTCGGAGACTGCCACTGAAGAACCTGCGAGATCCGGGACTCGGATTGCGGCGACTGAGTACGCAGCTCGCCGTTGGCCTGCTGCGACGATGATTCCTTGATGGCGGGAGTGCTGATTTCAATGGCGGTGTCACAGAGGTCCATCAGAAGCTCAACAATGCGGGCCTGTGGTCGTCGAATGGCGAATGAGCGTGCCCTAGCGTGCCCAAATCCGCCTGAACGCTCTCTTGACCGTGGCAGGGAACTGCCGGGTGAGGAATGGGTCGACGGCGGTGGCCCGATGGGCAATCCCTTATACTCAGCGACAGGAAGCGCGGACGGCTCACCTGTCATGGAGCGGCTTTTGCGGGCTTCCAAGGCATCGAGGACCTTGACAATGGCGTGTCGGTGCTCCGTCAAGTTTTCTTGGGCCATTTGTACGTCCATCTCGGCCCGGTGCTCTTGGAGACAGAGATCGGTGTGCTTCTCAAACCACCAACGCGGGATCTGCCGTTCGCAGATGCGGCAGAGCACGGGAGGCGGGGGGTCTTGTTCCTCGGGGTGATCCATGCCACAATCCGCAAGTTGTGTCAAGTAACCGGCAAGAACTTCGGCGCCAGAACCCAGCGAGTTCACGATGACGGTGGGGAGGTCAATCTTGATTTCCCGCGGAGCGATCCATGGCCGCAGCATCCACATAACCTATGAATGGGTATGCGTATTAGAATCCCAGGCAGGCCAGTCCAATTTCAGACGTAGCAAGACTTACATGACTTTCACCACCCGACACACTGTCGTAAACCATTATTCCTTGGGCTTCGAGGTCGAGGGTCTGTGGCTGCTGGTTCTCGGCATCGGTATCGGCATCGGCATCCTGGCCGTCCTGCGGGGGCAGGAGCTTGGACAAGGGCCCAAGCTGGATGGCAAAGCGAAGTCGATGACTGCGGGAGTCATCCTTCTGCATAGACTCGACGACCTCGGTAAAGACGTTTTTGTTGTCGCTGACAATCAAGTCTGAAATGGGGCCGCTGACGGTTTCGTATGGTGTACCGACGACGTCGGTCCAGGAGGGACTCACCCATTTGAAAGTCCCGTCAAGGTTGAGGTCGACAATGATATTGAGGGTCTGCTCGGCTGCTTCGCGTAGTTCTTCCCTCTCCTCCCGTATATCCTGGCTCAATGACCTCTCCATGGCGGTCGTCTGTTGTACCCGCAGCGAGGCAACAGCTGGGGGGACCAGCGTGGCGCCGACGGGAGACTCCATGGCGGCCGAGGGTCTCGGGGACGGGGGAGACGGTCCGGTAGTCGTGTGTGCGTGGTGAGGGCTGACGAGCCGTGTGAAGACGGCCGTGTGCCCGGCGAAGGGGCCGGTGGTGGGTGGCCCAACAGGAAGCACAAGTGGGAGACTCGGGGTCTGGCAAGGGCGCCAGAACTACAGACCCGCGAGACTCGAAGACATGACTGAGGGTCGGCGGCGAGGAAAGTCTCGAGGCTGACTTGGCGGAGGGGGGTTGACGTTGGCGTGGACGACGTGAACGTGGGCGTGGACGTGGACGTGGACGTGGACGTGGACGTGGACGTGGACGAAGGACGTGGGACGTGGTGGGAATGGAAATTCGGAGTCGGGAGGTCAGGGTGCGAGAGCGGGAGCGGGAGCGGGCGTGAGCGTGGGCGCGGCGGGCATGGACCGGGGGAACAGGACTCGGGGGCCAGCGAGCAAAACGGCAGCAAACGAAACAGCAGCGGAACGGACGACGAGAGAGAGAGAGAGAGAGAGAGAGAGAGAGAGAGAGCAGACGACTGGGCCGGTCGAGGGCCGATTGCCGATTGCCGATTGCCGGTTTGAACGAGGCCGGACTCGAGGTTGCGTCGCTGAATTGAAGAAGCTTGACGAAGACAGAAACAGCAGAAAATGGCTGGCAGAGCAGACTCGAGGCAGGGTTGCTTGTCACCGTTGTCCGTCGGGAAGACGAAGTCGCAAAGTTCAGAAGCACGTACAGTACCGTACAGTACACGTACAGTACGAATGGGAACTCGAATTGAACCAACGAGCGATGGAACGAACTTCTTCGGGGAAAGACACACAGAGTTCGAGCCCACAGGCGCCTCACCAGTTCTTGGGTGTGCATTTTGGTGCATGGGCAGCCCAGCCAGCTTTTGCCCGTCAGTGGGCTCGCGTTCCTCTCATGATACAATAAGCGGGGAAGGCGGCGGCGCAGGGGCCAATCACCACCCACCACCACCGGCGGGGGGGCTAGCTCCTAGTCTGCTGAGCAAGCGGTTTTTTTTTTTTTGCTTTGGGGGGGGGATGCAACTGTTCTCATCCGACGCTGGCTTTTTCCGCTTCTCTCTGCATTTCTGACGGTCTTTTGAACATTTCTCGCCTTTGTCGGGGCTGGGTCATGTAGTCTAGTCTACTGCTTGTGTATTAGTATAGTCTAGTCAATACATGCATGCTTCATCGTGCTGCATTGCAACGGCGGGGTCAGTCCGGTACGTGGGCGTTTGGTGTCTGTGTGTCGGGTGTCTGCGTACGTCTCTATGCGTGTGCGTGTGCGTGTGCGTGTGCGTGTATGTGCGTGCGTGCGGGCCGCGGGCAAGGCATATTCGACTTCGTACATATACACACTCCTCCTCCCTCTCTACTTTCTCTCGGTGCTGTCAAGTAAACATCGGTGAACGATCGGACCCTGTGTTTCCTCCAGGACCCCTAATATTAGTAGGGCCCTCGTCTTACTCGAGCTGACAGGAACTGGTGAGGGAGCTCGTCCAACCGCCCGCGCCGCTCCACTTGGGGGCTGTATTTCGAACTGCACAACGACAACAACATATCTACCAAGATATCACTTCGTAGACTACATGCCTTGCCTCACCGAGTCAACCGTCACCATTCTTAGTGAATCTCGATCGATTCAAGACCAAGAGGCATGAGACTGAGACCATCCCCGGATGCCATGCCATACATGTACGTACTAGTCGTCTATCTAAGGTACTACTGCAACCCATCAGCCATCAGGTGCCTTGAAGAAAATCGCTGAAAAGCAGGCGGGGGGGTTCAGAACAAACCAGAACGAAGACGGGGAAAACGCAGCAGATCGCTTCTGGTTTCGCCCTCGGGCTTGTCTTTTGCTTTGCGTTTACCTTTGCTTTTTTGCCTTCTAGATGTCCCTCTTCCAAGTCCCCCCTCTCTCTCCCCGTCTCCTCCCCCACCCCGAGTCTCACCCTGGGCCGTAAGTAGACTCCCAAGAGGCGCACACAAGCTGCACGCACCCCGGCAACCAAGCAAGCATTGCATTGTGTCTCTCCCTCCACTGTCTCGCCCTGTGCATATTCATCCCCCTTCCCCATGACCACCCGTCGACTGACAACGGGCGTCGCGGAGACGGGCCGGCCGAGGGAGGGAGGGGGAGCTAGCTAGTAGTCAGTGCCTAGCAATTAGGTGCCCTTTTTATCCAGCGAAAAGGCGGGCACCCGCCGCATATCAGCGCATGTTTATTAAGTCACTGACTTGAGTGCTTGGTGCATGATGATGGGCCATCAACAAACAAGATTGTTTCTCGCTCAGCCGAACTTCCCTCCCTTGCCGCGCCGGGACCTGCAATTGGACGCTGCACCCTCCGGTCTCGTCATGCATTCATTCCCGCGTGCTTTCGACCCCGTTGACGGTTGAACCACCGTTGGCCGTTGACCCACGTTGGACTCCTCGACCCTCGCGTTCCCCCTTCCGTATCGTCCAGGTGCATATATCACTCACAGGTCCCGCGATGCAGCTGGAACATTGCAGCTGGGACACTGCAGTTGGAACACTGCAGCCAGCGTGCTACCGCCCAAGTTACCTACCCAACGGTTGCTGATCGAACGACTCGGGCCCTTGATCACGGGCAGCGGGCACTGTGAGTCACCCTCTTTTGGTCAAGGGCCGCCTGCTGCCTCACATTGATGGGACAGGACTCACGGACTCGGACTCTCACTCAGGCACTTCTCGTCAGTTCCATCTCTCACCGCCGTCCCATCATCTGCCGTGTATTTCTCCGGAGCCCGAGTCCGACCCCCAAACAGCGTAAACACCGACTGAGTCTCGTCACGGCTGCAGCAATGAGCTGATCTCGCTCTTCAGTAGCCATTTACCCTCCGTCGCGTCTCGTCACATTCACATTCACATTCACATTCGCATCTGCCCTGGTCGTCCGTCGACCCTGATCATCCTGCCTGTACCGTCATACCGGGGCGACATGCCCTACCATCCAATGCGTCCATCCCCCAATTCCCTTCCCTTCCCTCCCGGTTTCCGACGCTCCCACTCCACACGACCGAGATACGTACGTAGTACGTCCTGCGTAGTTGGCCAATCTCCAGGGTTCCATGACCAGGGTTGCAGGATTCCAGGATCGCTTCGACGCATCCACCCTCAACTGCCGGAGCTTTTTCAACCGTCATCGTTGGCAGTTGATGCGTTCGTGACCGTCACATGCGCTACGCTACCATACACAATCTGGCTGCTCGCTCTGCCTCAAATCTGCTTATGCTGCCCTTGCTATAAGCCCACTATCGCTCGCCACACCCACCTGCAGCCTGTGACGAATCAACCCTCCTCCTCGTCCGGAGTTTCATCTCCTCCCACCCTCCGACGCCCGGCTTCTTCCCGTGAAGGAGACGGCACGTTAGAGGACCGGAACAGGCGTACTTTTATCTGCCGTAGTAGGGTAGTATGATACAGCCAATGCTGAAAATAGGCGCGACAGGTTGATAATGCTCCGAGCCAAGACGACCCGGCGATAGGCGCAAGATGTGGGGACTTCGATCATCTCACATCTGCCCATCGAGTGCCCATTCTCGTCTCTGCATTTCGAGCCACTCCCCCTTGTCTATCCAGAGTTTTTCCAGCCAAGTCGCCAGCTCCTCATCCTTGGCAGGTAGAGTTTCAATGGGGAATCGCCGAGCACGCACGTGGAACTTATATCCGTCTTGGCCGCTGATTCCCGGAGCGCTGAGCGTCTGCCACATGGATGGTGCCCTCTGGAATACCCCTTGGTGTTGGTAAGCGATGGTGAAGTCGTACACTGCCTTGACGTGCGGCGCCTTTCTAAGATGCTGCACCGTGGTGATGAAGCCCTTGGTGCGGGGGTAAAGCAGATGCGAGGGCTGCCGTCGATTCCCCGTCTTGCAGAAAGCCAGCGACTCTTCGTACTTGCGTTGGCTGAAGCGGGTGCCCTCGCTGAAACTGATAAGCCCTGCCCGCAACGTCAGTTCTGCATGTGAACAACTACGTCAGCCATCGAGGCACAGTATGTACTCACATGTGGGAAAGGCTCTTTGAACGACATTGGAGAACACATGGTCCAGCTCGATCTTATCCTTGAGCCAGTTGCGGCTCACCAGAGGCATCCCCATGGCCCATAGACCCCAGCCGAGAAAGGGAACCAGGCGCAGCTGGGCCTTGGCAAAGTACCGGCATCGCCCCAGCATGCCAGATCTCTGTGCCAGGGCTTGGATGAGATAGAAGTCGGCCCAGGCGACATGGTTAGCTACGACGACGGCCGACTCATCCGGGGGTAGAACATCGCCAGAAATGGAAATGCGAGCCCCATTGAAGCGTGTGAAGATGGCCTGGATCCAGGCCCAAACAGACTGGGCGATGAGGGACGACGTGTCATATACAAGACGGGGCGAGATCAGTTTCAGCGGCAACAAGAGCGACAGGGCGATATCAGCCAGGAGGAGATACAGCACCCACGGCACAGTGAGGGCGACGCCCCGGATATGGGTCTGGAGAGCGCCGAGCTGAGCCATGATGCTGATTAGACGTCAAAGAGAAGCCCTTCCCGCGTATCTGTAATGTTCACAATGAGAGTTCCATGTCAATTCGCACATCTAAGGTTTCTAAACAGCAACCCCCGAGACAATGGATGACGACACCATTCCAGACTTAAAGGTACGGATGGATACCGATGGAGTCCGACTCAGACGACCCCCAACTCCCCATTGGTCCGTATCACGGATACAAGACGGGTCCTGCGGAAAGCTCAGCGACGGAACGCCCAAGAAGGGCCTGTGAATTACCTGACGTGTGCGGGAAGCTGTCAGACTGCCCCAGTGCCGTGGGATACGAGGCTTCTCCGTGCTTACGTAGTCATCCGGTGGGGCTTCGCTTTCAGCGGCTGCCCTATCGGGATTGGAGGGCTTGGATTATGGCAACGTCGGGCTGTGGCGGGGCTGTGCGCTTCTAGTCAAGGTGCCCGCTTGAAGACGCATCTCCGTGCGGACTTCTGCGACCTGACTCCGGACTGTCTGGGCCTTTCGTCGAGATTGCTTCAGTTTCTCTCACTTCTCCTTGCATCGCCGTCGCTTTCTCGCGGACCCAATCGGCACCTCACTGCCCGTCGCCCTTGTTGAGGCCTGCAAAACGCCACTTCTCGCCGCCCCCCGCACCTCCACCTCGTGCTTATATCTGCCGTTCACGGCATCACTTCCTTCAGCCTTACGTACCGAGCAGACCTAGTGGGTACGAGGCTACGTCCGGAGAACTGCTTCTCGATTCCCCGAATTGCCTCTGTCGCTCCTAACTTACCTAATCCGCCTGCCCGGAGCACTAGGCGTCCTTCGGTGGCGCGCTGGTTACTGCACTCGGACCGTCGACGCACCGTCGTTTCATCTTCCAGACGTCATCAAATCTACTCAAGAGTGTCGCATAACCAAGCTTACAAGGCAAGATTCACCTGTCAACTCTCACCGACTCCCTCAGAAAGAGACGCCTCGGGGGATTTGCTTGTAAAGACGTCAATCCGCCATCGGACGCGATACCAAGGCGTACGCCGCTGACACTGCACTGTACGTACGTACATCTGTCTGTTGGATCGGCGGCACGCAAACCCCGGTCTACCAGGGGGTTCCGTCCCGTTGTTACCATGCAAACCTAACCAGACACTCGATGACAGCCTCCGGGAGACTAATCAATCTATCAGGACCATCATCGGCCTATAAGCGAGGCGGCCAGCCATGGCTTCCTCTTCGTCACACCTCCCCGCGGTTTCACAGCGCTCCATGTCATCTTCAATGTCTCCAGACCGTGGGGCCATGATATCAGAAGGGGAGGACAAGGCCGGATCCTCGGGCCCCGACCTGAATATCTTCCAAACCCTTGCCGACAAGAAGACGACCCGCGGTAAGCCCATGACTCGTCTCTACCGCCATCTTAGCCATCCAGCACCTAATAATCAGGATTAGAGGGTAACCTGCCGAAGAAGCGTGGGCCGAAACCCAACAGCAAGCCAGCTTTAACAAGGCGCCAAGAGCTCAACCGACAAGCCCAGAGGTATGGCCGCCGCATGTTCGCTTATTCATGACACCAATCTCATGCCACTTTCTAGAACGCACCGAGAGAGAAAGGAGCTCTACATCAAGGCATTGGAGGACGAAGTTCTTAGACTCAAGGAGATCTTCAGCAATGTCTCGATTGACAGGGAGAGGCTAGCCGAGGAAAACAAGCACCTACGGAGCGCACTGGTGGAAAACGGGATTCAGCTCGGGAGTCCTGTGAGCGGAACCAGTCACGGCCCTGGATCCAGCGCCTTCACCCCACCCATGACTGCACACTCTACGACGCCGTCACAACAGACGTCGGGTCAAGGAGGTATGGATGTGGAACAAGCAGGCATTGATTTCGTTTTAACGTACGACAACTTCCCCTCCAAATCCAAGCCTTACCTCTCGTCTCCCCCTCAGTGATTTGGCGAGAGTCTCGTCATGTCACGCATGGGCGGGGGGGGGGCAGGATTATGCATCGTCATCAGGCTAGCTAACTCGTTCGATTTCATCGAGGGGCCATGTAGTCTAGAGAAACCCTGCAAGTCGCACCTTCAGTTTCTGCTTGAGCGAAAAGATGAGCCAGAGGGAGAGCCGTGTGGCCATGCACTAATGGCCTCGTGTCCGCCAGAACCATTTCCAGAGTCGAGATCAGATCTCCCGTTCGGTCACGCTCACCTCCAGGGTGTCGCCGCATGGGGGCATGGGACCTGGCAGCCGACCAAAGCCGACCTCGCGACGCTGCTAGACCTCAGTCAGAAGTTGGATCTCGATGGCGAGGTGACTCCGGTTATGGCGTGGGGGATGTTGTTGGCTCATCCGAGGGCACAAGACCTGGGTGTTGAAGACTTTCAGAGGCTATCGGATGAGTTGGTTCGAAAAGTGAGATGCTACGGGTAAGAATATACCAAGTTTGTTGCTGGGGAGTTGGTCACTAACTGGGATGACAGATTTGGCGCTGTGATGGAGGAGTTTGAAGTGCGGGATGCACTTGATGGCTTGTTTACTCGGAAGCCGGAAGTGGCTGTTTGGTGATTGGGAGGGAGGCACGACGAGAATGTCGGACTTGAAGTCGGGAGCACACATGGGATTACAAGATGCTTGTTTGGAGTTTTATCAGCGATGGTACTATTAGGTATGGGGAGAATGTAGCATAGGTGCAGCTCTAGGCAATGTTGGATGTAAGCTCGCTGAGCAATGGGATGATGTTTGGGATATCTAGGGCACACTGGAAGATGTATTTAATGAGGGTTACATGTATAGGGCATTCCTTTTATTTGCATCACTACTCTATTTCCAAGTTGATCCAGATTAGCTTTGAAGATTGAACAATAGTGCTGATGATAATGACGGACTGATTGCTGCTAAGGCGATGGCTACCACCCACGAGGTGCTTCATATTGTACCGTACACGCGAGGTTCGCCTTGACGTACCCTACACTCGAAAGAATCCCGGCAAAGTGTGGCGGTGACTGAGACTGTGAGTGTGGCTGGTGACCGCCCACAACTCTCACCGTGCGGCGTGCCGCGGGGCTTGGGACAGTGATTTTTTTCGGCACGGCCAGGGTGCCCCACACTCCACCCCACCACAAATTCATCGTCGACGTCCAAATTCAAGCATCGCCCGGTCGATAAAGCGCAACTCCCTCGCCCTCCCCCACCCGCACGCGCACCCGCCGACCGCCGCATCTCAAACCACCCAACATGGCGGACCTACTCGACTACGTTCAGATCTGCGAAAGCTGCCCCGCCGGCGACGGCTGGGGTCCTTCCGTCACCACCGAGACCACCCTCAACGGCGTTCCCTATGCGCCCTTCTCCAAGGGCGACAAGCTAGGCCGCATGGCTGACTGGACCACCGAGGGCAAGGATCGTGATCGCGGTGGCCGCGCGCAGTACAACCGCAACTTCCGAGGTAGGTTTCTGGTTCCATGCCTCACGCTCCTCCTTTTCCCTGCTTCAACCCGTTGACGCCTTGCCTCTGCAGACCAGCAAGTCTACGGCTCTAGCCACGCCGTCACCTTCAACGCCCCGCCCGCCGAAGACGAGTCGTCCTTCTCCGTCGTCAGCAACACCCGAGACTCAGTCAAGACCCGGTTCGGCCGTGGAGCCGTCTTCACCCGCGGCCGCGGCCAGCGCGGTGCCGCCACCAACGCCCGCGGTGGCCGACAGGCCCTCCAGAGGACGGAGGGGGGAAACCAGCGCGGTGGTGCCCGAGGCGGCTACGGAGGATACAACGACCGCGGTGGTCGTGGCGGCGGCCGTGGTGGTCGTCGCTTCGGCTGGAAGGACTACGACAAGCCTGCTCGCAACCGTGATGCTAGCGTCAACATCAAGGCCGAGTGGAAGCTGTTGGAGGAGATTGACTTTAACCGTCTGGCCAAGCTGAACCTCGAGACCGACGAGGGCGAAGATATGGACGACTACGGTTTCCTCTACTACTACGACCGTTCATACGACAAGCAGCCTGTCAAGGGTACCGAGAGGAAGCTCACCCCCATCGACCGTGCCGCCTACAACGTCACCACCTCTTCCGACCCCGTTATCCAGGAGCTCGCCGACAAGGACGAGGCCACCATCTTCGCCACCGACAGCATTCTCTCCATGCTCATGTGCTCGCCCCGCTCCGTCTACCCCTGGGACATTGTCATTTCTCGACAGGGCAACAAGATCTTCCTGGACAAGCGCGAGAACGCTGCTCTTGACATGGTGACGGTCAACGAGAACGCCGCCGACGCCCCTCTGGATGCCGCCGACGGCAGCAAGGACACGGTCAACCAACCCACCGCCCTGGCCGAGGAGGCCACCTACATCAACCACAACTTCGCCAACCAGGTTGTGAACGAGAACGAGTCGTCCAAGGTGCAGATGGCGCACGCCAACCCCTTCTACAACTCCTCCGAGGACACCGACCCTCCCGCCAGCAAGGCCTACAAGTACCGACGCTTCGATCTGTCGACTAACGACGAGGAGCCCGTCTACCTGATCGTGCGAACCGAGGTCGACGCCGTGCAGAGGAACGGCATCAGCGGTGAAGATCAGCACATGACCATCAAGGCGCTCAACGAGTTCGACAACAAGGCCCAGGGCAGCGGCGGCGCCCTCGACTGGCGAAGCAAGCTCGTCACCCAGCGTGGTGCTGTGGTGGCCACCGAGATGAAGAACAACAGCTGCAAGCTGGCCCGATGGACGGTGCAGAGCATCCTGGCCAAGGCCGACGTGATGAAGCTTGGGTATGTCCTCCCGAACCCCATGATGCAAGTGTGAACCCGCGTGAAGCTAACTTTGTGATACCAGTTTCGTCTCGCGTGTCAACCCCAAAACCAACGACAAGCACGTCGTCCTGGGCGTCGTAGGCTGGAAGCCCCGCGACTTCGCCAACCAGATGAACCTCTCTCTGTCCAACGGCTGGGGCATTGTCCGCACCATTGCCGACATGTGCCTGAGCCGCGGCGAGGAGGAGTCTAAGTTCGTGCTCGTCAAGGACCCCAACAAGTCCATCCTCCGCCTGTACGAGGTACCCACCAGCACCTTCGACCACGACGAGGACGAGGACGAGGTAGAGGCCCCTCAGCCCGAGGATGGCGCGGAGCAGTAAATTGTGTGAAGGGTTTTCTCGTGATGGGGGCACCGGAGTGCGGGGCGGAGGAAAGGGAAAAGATTGCAGGTAGAAAGAGAGCTCAACCAGCGGACCTCACGTTCTAATGACTTGAAACGGAGGACGCGGTCTCTTATGACGACGTCTGTGCATTTTTTTTAGTTGCCGTTTACGCAACTTGGTACGAAAAGAATACGTGATTGGAAATCTGTTTAAACCTGGGTGTATCATGTGCTATGCTGGTATGAGTGATGTGGTGTATTCCGGTTGGAGGTCGAACTAGGTAGGTACTTGGGATACAGAAGGGCTCACGAATGAACTCACAGGGACTGTTACTAAGGTAGAGCAAATTGGTTTTAACTATCGGTCTCTACCGTACAAATGCTTCCCTGCCAAGTCGAAACCAAGACCAAACTGACCAACATGTTCCTGGATATCAATTCCACACACCGTAACCGTGGACGCGTAGACCAAAGAACCAACCAATCGTCTAGACCTCACTTTCTTTCGACGAGCCCGGATGAAAAGCAAATCACTCACACTCGGTGGGATAGTTCAGTTGTGCTGGCTACCCGCTGGCAGGGGGGCCAAGAAACCGCGTTCGACCAGCTGCTTCTTCGTGTCCACGAGCCACTGGTGGGCGGCGTTGGGCGTGTTGATCTGTAGGAGGACGGACGCCATGTAGTTGGCGTTGATGAGGATGCGGAAGGCGACGTCCGTGTTCTCGACGCCGTTGGGGCCCTGGACCGCGCGGAGGAGGCTGAGCTGGGCGCCGCGGCGGGACCACGCGCGGTCGAGCTCGTGGCGGAGGCATTGGTCCAGCTGCCAGGCTGGGTAGTCGCGGTGGGTGGCGAGGGTGTCGGCTTCGAGTTGCTTGCTGAGGGTTTGGACGAGGGCGTCGGCGGACGCCTGGCGGGGAGGAGGCTGCTGTGGGGTGTGGTGTTGGGGGTGGCGCTGTTGCTGGTAATGTTCTTGCTGTTGACTATAGTGGTGTTGCTGGTTGTAATGCTGCGGCTGGAGTTGTTGCGGCTGGTTGTGGTGTTGCTGCTGCTGGCCATAGTGTTGCGGTGGAGGGAGATGGCTATGGGCGGGAGTAGGAGGTCGAGGCGGATAGAGGGCAAGCTCACGAATAGGAGGCAGGGAGTATTCTCTCCGGAACGGCTCCGGATGGCTCCCGGGCTGGGACCTGTCCGCCGTCTCAGACCCAGCCGGATGCAGCGGCGGCAGACTGGGTTGCAACGGCGCATGCTCCGGACGCGGAGGCTGAGGCTGGCTGTAAGCCCCATGACGACCCATCCCCAGCGTCCCCAAGACCTGGTCGTCGTACTGGAACGACGGCGGATGAGGCGTGCTCGTCCTGGAGTACGGGTGATAGCGGTGCCCTCGCTCCTCGCGGGCTACAGACCCCTGGCTGCTCCCGGAGCCCCGGAGGTCCTGTCCCCGGGGCTGGCTCCCGTATGCGTTACCGGGGAACGGCGCCTGGGAGCGCGGGGACAGGGGCACGCGGGCTTGCTGGAACGGGCTCGGGCGAGGAAGAAAAGGCTGGAGGGGACGAGGCTGGAGCGGAACGGGGCCGCGTCGAGGTTCAACCGGGGGCTCGATAAAGGAGGGCTCGATAAAGGAGGGCTGTCCGGAGGGTAGCAGTTGCGGCATCGGGGATCGCGGCCGGACCTGGTTGTGGAGGTGGACCTAGCTCCGTGTTAGTGAACGAGGGGTGTTGTAGACGACTTTCCATTGAGTTGGCTCGACGTACCTCTTCCATTGGCTCTGGTATGGGCCGAGCAGGGGCCGTGTTGAAGTGCTCCTGTATGATGATGAGCTCATCGTCTTGCTCTGGCATGTCGCCCATGTTCTCATCGTGACTTGGCGCTGGACTCTCAGCCGCGGGAGCAGCAGCCGACGCTCGCGTAGAAACCGTCCTCGCCGCTCTCCCGCCGCGAGCCCTCGCACGACCAACTCCTCGCGCGCGGGTGCTCGTCGTCGTCGCCCTCGTCTTCTTGGGCTTCTTCTCCGCCGGCTGCGCGACGTGAAGGTCCCAGCGCACACTGTCTGGATCGAGGCTGTGTCTGGAATCGAGCTTTCCGGCGTCGAGACACTCCCTGCAGATGGCGATCTTGCACACGGAACACCGCTGCAACGTGCCCTGGCTTCTCTTGTCGCAGAAGTCGCAGATGGCCATGGGGATGCCGGTGCCGACCCAGCCCGTGTGAGGAGGGCGGCTCGGCGGTAGAGGAATTCTATTCTGGGTCGAGGATTCAGCCTCTTGGGGGAGTTGCTCGGGGGCATTTTGCGTAGGAGATGGGTTCTTAGGGGCGTTGTCGGTCTGAGGGACTTGGGATTTCTGCGATGTCTGAGAGACGTTGGAGAGCGCGTCCGACTCGGAGGAGCCGTCGTCTTTCGACTGAGCGTCCATTATTAGATTAGGTTGCTCAAGCGCTTCCCGGATAGAGCAAGTGATGAGCGCTATATTGCGAAAAGGAAGATTAGAAGCGTATTTAGGAGCAAGCCGGGCACTTGTAGATAGGGGCGTGTCTAAGCAGTTGTGTAAGGCAAAGGTCCCTTAGGTACGTAGGTGTTTGGAAGCCGAGTGGTGAAAGAGAAGAGAACCGAGGCCAAGTAAAAGTCGGAAAATGCAACGATTTCTGACCCCCTGGGTTTTGATGAATAGACCAGGGCTTTATATGGGCGAGCGCGCAAAGCGGCAGCAGACATCAACTCCAAAGTGCGAAGCCTGATGCAGAGCCGACATGGAGACGGAATCACTGTTTTGAATAGACGCCACCGCCTGATGAACCGCAGAGGGAGGGGAGAGAGCGGTGAGGAAACCGCATCTTGCATGATTCAGAGCCGTTGCGGTTTGGACGGAAGTGGCTGATTGGGCCAGTTTGGGCGATTGTATTGTTGCGGTTCTTGAAGACGATAATGGTACTGTATTAGGGTGATTGGGCAATATGCTAGTGTTGCAAGGCTTAGGAATTGGGTGCATTGAAGGCCACAATGGTGTCGTCTGGATCACAGTCTGGTATAATACCAGCAGGGGTCGACAACGATTCTGCATTGGCTATACGTCTCTATCAACAATACTTCCAGATCTATCCCGATACCTTATTGCCTCCAGGAAGATAACCTACCAACCTCCAATTTGCAACAGCTCCCCGACGACCATCACCAGCGTCCCCAAGTCGCTAACCTCGGCGCTCCATTCCTCCCACTGCGTGGCACTGAAATCAATCCCGCCATCGCTGATCTGGAGCTTCGTCAAGGCCCCGTCCTGGGAAAGTCCGTACATGATGCGATCCTGGTAGCATCGCCTGAAATGCGTCTTCCACTCCTCGAGGTTCGGTGCGGTCCACCACGCCGCGCTGGCCGGCAGGGGCACAAGAGCAAACCCGGCCAACGAATGAGTGGACACCGTGGTGAGCATGTCGACCAGCATGCCCATGATCTGGAAGATGAACGTTGTGCTTCGCGGAGGTTTAGCAGGGTGGTTGTGACAACTGTGTTGGGAGTTATGCTTACCGTCGTCTTGATTCGTTAAAGACCCAATCTCTCCACGCCTGGTTGGGGTCGCGGGGAATATCAAAGTTGCAATTCTGGCCGATTACCGAAGCTAGGGCACCTGAGACGAGCTTCCTTGGTTGTCAGCCGCAAAGAGCATGTCTCTCCGTTGGGAAGTACGTGTACCGCCATCGACTTACATTGGCTGTGGTAAGCAGCGAAACGTCCAAAACCTCATTTCCAGCCGGCACATCCTGAAGGCGTAGCAAGCAGTAAACAAGCAGAGCTTGCAAAGAAGCCAGAAGTTCCCATCGGCCGTGTTTCGTATGCTAGTCATTGTCAGTATTGGTATCGCGTTGACAGCAAGCCAGGCTTACCTCGTTCAAGATTCTGTCTTGTTCAAGCCAGACTAGCATCCATAGATGGTTTTTGTTTGCTTCTGTGCGTGCTCTGAACTTCTGAACCAGGCCGAGGCAGTTAACTAGAGCCTGTTTGGCAAATTACGATTAGCAGAAGCTCACTTCAAGTAGACGGTCCAACAACCATCAAGAACAAGAGGTGTGTATAGACGAAAAACAGGGCGGAAACTGACTTGCGACTGAGGCCCTTTTCCTGTTTTGGCCCACGTGTACACCAAAGGGCTCATAAACGGCGGGAGCGTCCCTTTCTGCAACAACATGAAAGGATAGGATCGCAATATCCGCATCGCCAAGGCCGCCAAGGGGACTTGGCTCGCCTTTGCGAAGATCCGTGGACTGAAAAGAGCGGGACTGGATATGTGGTGGATCGAGGGAGCAGTCATGGCCAGGCCCAACACGTGTTGGTTTATGACGATTCTGTTTTCAAGCCCGTTCATGCCAACATTAATGACATCGCCATGCCGCGCGAGTTCTATCGACAATCTCGGAGGCCAGGACGTTGTCTGAGAGGCCTGGGCGGACGCGCCGCCTTGTGTGTTCTCGGCGCCGTTCAATCTCTTAGTGAGGACGGAAGTGACGGCGCTCTCTGGGAGAGGTGCATCTGATCCGTTATACTCGCACTTGGCACCGCGTTTGCTGCACCGGATGCAAGCCTCCAGGCTTTTATCGGCCGACCAAACACAGCGGGTTTTCGCGCGTACACACGCCGCGCAGGACCGCCTCCGGGAGACGTTGGTGTCAGAGAGCTTGGAGCGACAATAGTAGTAGTGCCGCTTGCGCGTGGACTCTGAAGGGATATGACTTAGTACGTAATTTTGTTGATTCCTTGTCTGGTTGGAGGTCTCCTTACCTTGGGTAAAAGTTCTCTTGCATAACGTGCATTGGTGACTTGGCTCAGAGTTTGCAGGGTCTATCCGTCCCGATTCTTCGGACATGGTTTATGTGTGATGGGAACTGACAACTTGATTCTCGAGATTGTGAGTAAATGTTTTCTAGACTAGTAGGGAGCGTGAGAAGCTGGTAACTAAAATAGGCCGGAAACAATTCACGGAAGTCCGTGAACTCGACTCGTCAGCTTAATAATGTCCCGCCTCGGGTGTTTTGTAAGCCGCCAATTACCGCCCGAAATTGCCTGTTTCACGACCTCGTAGAAACACACCACCGCGAAACAATTGCGCCATGGAGATAGCTTCTAAATCTGGTCTCATGCCACAGGACACCAACGTCTCCCTCCCTACATGGTGCCGGTGATGCCGCCGCTGATGGAGATCCACTGCGCGGTGATCCAGCGGCTCTTCTCCGACACCAGCAGAAGCGCGGCATCGGCCATGTCCTCAACCGTCCCGATGCGATCGCCCGCGCGCGTCTGCGCCAGCATAGCGGCCTTCATCGGGTGCTCAGACCCATCGGGGTTCTCCATGTACGCCTTGGACATGTCCGTCGGGCCAATTGGCCCGGGGGCGAGCGTGTTGACGGTGATTCCGTGGCTCTTGCCAAGCTACAGAGGGTTAGAAAAGGAGTCCTTCATGTTGTGTTGAAGAGGCAATATCTCAAAGATAGACTTACCTCGCCGGCCCACGATGACGTCAAGCTGTCCTGGGCAGCCTTGGCCGCAGCGTAGACGGAAGTGCCCGGGGGATCGATCTTCGAGGCGATACTGCCGACGTTGATGATGCGGCCGCCCTGGGGCATCTTTCCTGCACCGATGACCGCCTGGCCCAAGTAGATCGTGCCGAAGACGTTGACGCCGAACTCGTATTCGAGATCTTTCTTCGTGGTATCCTTGAGATCCTGCTTGGGGCCTGCAGCTCCTGCGTTGTTGACTAGCACACGGAGAGAGAAGCTGTTAGTTCTATTCTCGGTCCAAAATCATCCTTTGTTCCGTCACGTACCGAGGATATCGATGCGGTCAGCGCCGAGGCCCTTGAGCGTCTGCTCAACGATCTTGTTGGCGATGCTGGGATCCTCCACGGATCCGTGAACGACAGTTGTCTTGGTCCCAAACTCTCGAGCAATGCTGGTCGCCACCTTCTCGGCCCTCACCTTGGAGGAGTCCGACACGTAGTGGATTGCCACAGATGCGCCGTTGCGGGCAAAGGCCCTGGCAATGGCAGCGCCGATGCCGTTTTCTCTGGCAGAGCCGGTGACCAAGGCGGTCTTGCCGGCGAGGGAGAGGGTATCGACAGTCATGTTTGCTGAGTGTTGAAAAGGAGTTGAGAAGTTGTTGTAGAAAGAGGTTGTTGATACGCAGAGGCTGTTGATGCGATGAATGATTTGATTAATTGGAAGCCCCAACAGACTTCCCAGTGAGTCTTATATACACAAGAAAGCCATGCCCCGTGTAGGAGTTCCATGGCGGCTTATAAATTCGGACGCATGTCCTTATCTCACTATTCACGGAAATCCGTGTAGTGGTGACAGTCTCCGCTACATGCGGAGTAATCTGCATGGGACTCAAATTGCGGAAATTCTAATGCAGGACTTGACAGAAGGCCTTGAAAAAAAAACATTACAAACCAGCTCTGGTGCGTGTTTGTTGCCATTCTACGGAGATCCGTGAATAGTGCTATTTCTCCACGTACCGACCACGCGCCCGTCCAATCACAATGGCCACACAACCCTAAACTCGACATTCAGAGTTTCTCATTCCTCCCTTGACCCGGGATAGCAATAGGCCGACTCAAGACCGGAATTTGCATTTGGTCCGTTCAAGTCGGCTTTTTTGCTCACGAAATTGTAGCTTCCCAAGCAACCTAGGAGCCGCTCGGGACGATCTCTGCGCCAATCGCCTTGGTAATAATACCACTATGACGATTGGCTCTCGAGGCCTCGATCAAGGCAGATACAATGATTACATTGAAACTACCCAAGTCAACTAGCGAACCAATGGGTAAGCTAAGAGTAAAACATGCTCCTTGATTACCTTGTTCGACTTGAGCGCTCTGTGCAATGTTTTAAATGAATGAACTTCAGCTACGCACTTCTGTAAAGCTAACACTAAAAGGCTCGCTATTCAAGAAAGCGGAACGTTCCAAACTCTTTCCGTGGATGTTGTGGTAAGGGATGGCACTGAGTCATGATGGTGTCGTTGCCACGAGCCTTCCCTCAGAGACTGATGCCTTCTAAAACACGGAAGACACAAATTTGGCGCAGGCTTAGACGGAATGTGTTGATTTACCGTCTGGCAGGGCGTTCTTCGATGGGTCGAACGATTCTTCGCAAGGAAGTTATACCCTCAATCTTGATGCCGGATATCAGGTTGCAGAAAACCTGATTCGGCTTTGATATATGTAGACATTCGTGGACCGTGATAAGGGCAGGGTGTTGATATAATGCAGATACGTAAATTATTCTTACTTGATACTTCTCATTCTGTCCGACTTCTGAAGACCGCCATGCGCCTCGGCTCTTAGTTATCATTAACACTAGAAGTTTGATCAAAGGGGCCGAAGCTAGGGCCATGGAAAAAAACAACGTTAAGAAATAATTAGATGTATGTCAGTTATGATGACGATGATTTTGGTTCTGAGACCTCAACTGTGGTGGTGGTCGTCTTCGTGATACCAAGAGGGTACCGCCCCCCTAAGCCAAGGCGGTCGAGGCTTTCGTCACTAGATTTGGCCTCGGCGTCCGTGAGGATGGTGGTCTTGTTTATGATCCCCGATGGGCTGGCTATTCGGTTTTGAAGCTCGTACTCATTCATGTTGATGGCTGTCTGACTGCTCGTCTCATCCACTTGGCCGTCGGCATCACGTCGACCGCTGCCCAACGAGTGCCAGTTGCTCCCGCTTCGCAACGTACCTCGACCGTAGTTGGTATTGCCGGTGGTAGGGGCCTTCTTAGATCCCTTGCCATAGATGCTGCCGAGGAAGCGCCTGAATATTGGTCGCAGGCAGGGCAGGCTGCCGGCGATGATGCCGACGTTGAGTTCCACGCAGGTCCAGATGGTGATGTTTTGCGAATCCCAAAGCCAGTCGCCCTGCTTGCCGTAGTTGGTGACGTACCCCAGCTTGACAAAGGCGGCCGCGCAGGCAAAGACACCGAGACCAAGGATGGCGATGAGACTAACGCGGGTACGAAAGTGTACGTTGAGGTTCCATAGCATCGGGGTGGGGATGACAATAGCGAAGAGAAGATCGGTGATAATGTTGAGTGCGGCGTTCGTGTACGACAGACCCAGAAGTGTGTTCATGGACCAGCAAGTCGATGGCACGGACCTGTCCCATTGCACACGAATATCGGTACACTGGAAGAGGACTGTCTATAGCCAGGGTCGTTAGTGACAATGGCTTGGCTGCGGCATGGATTGTAACAAACTCACAAAAAAGCACCCGATGGTATAGAAGGCCATGAAACCCATGATGGATAGAATGAGGTATCGGTAGAACTTTGTGGAAGCAATTCTCAAAAGCGAGGATCCGACAGAGAGCTTAACAGTGCAGATGGCGATCAGGTATATCGGCTGGCTGACAAAGTTGAGCTTCATGCCAGTTTGGTAGACCTCACTATCGACATCGCCCACATGTTGTCCTGCGCCATGTGAGACCTCGCCGAAGACGACTCCTTGGCCAGCCCAACTCAAGGCCAGGGCCGATACCATGAACCAGTCCTGTAGAGGATGCAGTCAGCATTGTGAGATCACGGCCAACGAACGTACAAAAAAGCAAAAGGAGTGGGGAAAGAAAGGAATTTTTGAACGTACATCCCATCCTGTGTTGTGAATGATTGAGATGCGGACCCAGAGACGAGCAAGCACTGTGATGGTCGCTAAAGAGATGATGAAGATGGTCGCAGTCAGCATACTGGTTCCTCCATTCTCGTCGGGATTTGAAGGCAGCTCGGTGGCTGCACGCGTATCCATGGTGGCGGTTAACTGCGTGGAGAGGTCCAGAAACTTTAGACAAAGGAACAGGACGACGGGGTAGAGGGGGATAATAAGAAGACGGGACGGGGTCAAAGCAGAGACCTTTGGGACAGGTCACAGATGAGGAGGGGACGGGCAATCTATTCCACGTGGGAACAATGGAGATTTCCAGGAACCAAGGATGATGCCGAACCAGGGATCTATGCGACCGTGATATGTGTAAGACATGGCGTCCCACATCGAACTTGGCACAGTTTTCGTTCCAGGACGCATCGAGGTCCGAGGCTTTTGCGCCATGGGAAAGTGAATCTGGCCATGAATTTGGGACCCGCCACAGGCGCACGCAGTAGTAGTCTGGTAAGTACCGGTAGTTTGAAAGCGTTGCACGAATACGTACTTGTTCCCCTATCGTCATACGGTAGATGGCGTTTGCTAGACTCCTTCGAGGCAGACAAAAAACAAGGACATCAGGTCAGCTCTCGTGGAAGGAGACCCCTTGTTCCTCCTCTAACATCAAGAGGGGAAGGGCTGGTGGCCATGAAAGCCATCCCGTCGTATTGCATGCACATTCGATAGTCTCTCTGGTTACACTAACGCAATCATAACGGCTTTATCAAAGGGACTCTGACGGCGAGAGGTGGTACGATGTGGTGGACGACAAGGCCATTATTCTATGCCCAGATCAATTTCAGTAAGATGCAAATATGCCCGTCATGGGGGAGAGATAATATCTCCAAGGGTTTGAGGGATGTTGCCCGCAGGCGATACCTGCTTCTTGCAGCATCTTGACGGGTCGTTAGTCCTCTTTTGCCCGGAGCCAAGTCGGGCATCTCGTAATAGCAACAAAGCACGAAGCACACCTAAGGGCGATCCACACTAGGGCAAAAAGCCGCAACGCCCCAACGCCCGTGGCTCGCAAGTTCGCCGGGGCCCTTGAGGGTGACATCGGCGGCGGTTCCATGAGTCGAGAGCGAGAGGCTAGGCCGGAAGCGCAACCGGGAGGTGAAAATCAGTTGACGAATGCGGCCTGTGAGTGAAGCAGGAGTCGGGGCGGAAGCGGCGAGAGAAGAATGTCAGCGGCTACCGTACCGACTGGGCTGAGAAGCCTGTGTGTAATTGACAATTCCGACGCGCCGCCAGGAAAGATGCCGTTGGCTAGCAGTAAAAACCGTTAGTTAGACTCGGGAAGCTGGGGTTGGTCTTTGTTTTGGCGTCCGATGTGTCCTTTTTCTCCAGGCACGGGCGAGACGATCGACATGCAGATCTAGACCATCGCAAGATGCGCCGAATGCGGCGGGCTCCAGGACGGAGACGACGGGGCTCGGTCGATCAGATCAGCGAAAGTTGTGCCCACTTAGGGGACGGAACTCTTCCGGATCAGCGGGAGAGTTCTAGGATCGCTGAAGGACCCCGATGGAACGCTAGGGCTCTGGCCTCTGGGCGTGCTGACTGACCCTTGCCCCTTAGTGTTGGCGATTAAAGCCCCCTACCCTGCCGGGGCGTTGCAGGGGCGCCATCACCAGCCCGCGGGGCGCCATGGATGGTTTCGCCTTGTGCGTGGGCAGCAGCTCGACGAGGCACCAAGGCATCAACCAAGGCACCACCACATTCTAACTTCTAACTTCTAGCTCGGAAGCAGGCGGGCATTTCCCCTGATGAAGCCAGGGTCGTCACTTGTCGCCTTCAACTCCTGCTTTGTTAGTCCCAGCGCCCAGCCCGCCCTGTAGCTGCAGCACGAACGTCGAATCCCTGCTGGGTGGAGATGGGAGATGGGCCGGGGGTCGTCAGAGTTCAGACTTCAGACTTCAGACTTCAGACTTCAGACTTCAGGCCCCCGATTTCGAAATCTGATCTCGACAGCGAATCTCGTCCGGGTGTCAGCAGGCGAAAACCCCGCCAGCTCGACTCGGGATCGAGGGCGGCCGTGGACGTGGACCTATCCCTGGGTCGATGGACGATGTGTGTTGGCCGTCTCTGCGGCCTTTGCGCCGTGTCGACTCTGGAGCCCGGCTGCTTGGGACTCGGCAACTCTGGAATTGACTGAGATCCATGGATGCCCTGCATCGTACTGAATACTGACTTGCCTACCTAGGCATCTAGTGCCGAAGAGACACAACCAACACGGCCTGCAAGGACTCCCCCAGCTCCCCAGCTCCCCAGTTTTATCACGACGGTGACGACCCTCATGCCTAATGCACCTGTGAAGGGTCTTTTCGATGGTCCGCTGTCCGCCATCCATTGTCCAAGGTCCTGTCGTTCGTTCGTTCGGGTGAGCCCTGTTCCCTGCGCTTGGCTGCAATGTGTTGGGTCCGCTCGCTCTCCGGCTCTCCCTCGCCAGCCGTTGCCGAACCAAAGCACTATATAGTCGGTTCTCCGTCTTGTCGTCTAGTGCCCGTTCCGTCACCTCACGTTGCCTCAAGCCAACCAAACCAAGGTGGCGCACTTCCAGTCTTTGTCTCTTGCTGATTGAACGCTGCCACCATCATGCGTGCCTCCTTCATTACCATCCTGGCCTTCAACGCCGCATCCGGTGTCAACGCCGCCTCCGATGTGCTCGCCGCGCCTCAGGCTACCACCACCTCGGCGTCTGCGCCAGAGGTCACCAATATTGACCAAATCTCCAGCCTGGCCCAGGACGCCTATGACCAGGCCCAAGGGCTCGTGCAGGACGCTGAGAAGCGCGGAAGCACTTGCAGCTGGAGCAACATCCGCATCCGTCGCGAGTGGTAAGTCAGCATCCATGAACTACCGCTACAAACCCACCTCTTCTCTTGCATATCGCTTACTACCCCCTGCAGGAACACCCTCTCCAAGAAGCAGAAGAAGGCCTACGTCGATGCCGTCAAGTGCATCCAGTCCAAGCCAGCGTTGACTCCTGCGTCCGCTGCCCCTGGCGCCAAGACCCGCTTCGATGACTTCGTTGCCACGCACATCAACCAGACCATGGCCATCCACTACACGGGTAACTTCCTTGTGTGGCACAGGTACTTCACCTGGCTGTATGAGGAGGCCCTCCGTAATGAGTGCGGTTACACTGGCACTCAACCCGTAAGCTTGTGTTTCACCCCATATTTGTGACCACGTCCACTGACAACTACCCTCAGTACTGGGACTGGGCCATCACCGCCGTCACTGGCGTGAATGAGTCCTCCATCTTCGATGGCAGCGACTACTCCTTGGGTAGCGACGGCCTGTACATCCCCGGCCAACCAGACGTCATTCTTGGTGCCTCAAGCGGCCTTCCCCCGATCTACCTCCCCAGCGGTTCCGGTGGCGGCTGTGTCAAGACTGGTCCTTTCAGCGACATGACTGTCAACTTGGGACCTGCTTCCCTTGATCTTCCCGGAGGCCTTGTCTCGTCCGTCACCAACCCCCTTGCGTGGAACCCTCGCTGCTTGAAACGTGACCTCAGCAACGGCGTCAACAAGCGATATGCCAATGCCACCTCTATCCTCAACAACATCCTCAAGCCCCAGACCGTTTACGACTTCCAGATGATGATGCAGGGCGTCCCCGGCAGTGGCGACATCGGCATCCACGGTGGTGGCCACTACTCCCTTGGCGGTGACCCCGGCCGCGATGTCTACACCTCGCCCGGCGACCCTGCCTTCTACCTTCACCACTCCATGATTGACCGCGTGTGGTGGGTCTGGCAGATGCTACACCCCTCAAACCGCCAGTTCGGCAGCATCGCGCTCCAGGGCACCAAAACGTTCCTTGACACCCCAGCCAGCGTCAACACCACCTTCGACGACTACGTCAAATACGGGTTTGCTGGTCCCAAGCGCCAGATCAAGGACCTGATGAGCACCCTCGATGGTCCTTTCTGCTACGTTTACTTGTAGATGTGCACGGAGAGGATTACCATCTCAGTACATAGTCTCGTTCATCTTCTGGGCACCTGTGCCGCCTTTAATTTAACGACAACCCTGTAATTCCATAGAGTCGAAACGCAATCTTGAACTCACACATACTTCTCTCTCCACGTGTAATTCCGTCCTGCGTCGTATTTCGGGTTGACCAACCGGCTTCACTTATAATCTCGGCCGGTGCATGCATGGAAGGGTGTTTAGGTTACTGAGATCCTTTCTTTGGCCTTTACAACCCACCCTTGAAACCTTTGCCACTTCGCTTTCCCCGGCTTTGCCTCTTCAAGCTTGGGGGATGTGGCATCGAGGCACAGCCGACAGGGCAGGGAGCCGGCCCCGAGGCGGCCCCACAACCCCGTAGTTTCTAGTAACTTATTAGATGGGCACGTCAGGCGGCTGAACATGGGGGGTACTGACCAAGTTGCCAAGCAACCGAGATGGAGTGTGTGAGATGCGGTACCGATTGCAGGAGAAACCAGGACCCTAGTCGTTATCTTCTTCGCTTACGAGCCAAGCCACCGGGCTGATTTCCCCAGGAGACGAGGGGAGAATCAGGCCAGAACAATGCCCTTAAGATAGTCGTGGCTTTTCATCCAGGGATTGAATGGGGACCTTTCTCGATTGAGAGATCTGATGTAACCTCGTGTTATGTTCTAGACTTGCCCTGACGCAATTACTGTACGTAGTTCCTTGCCAGGGTCTTCGGAGGATCGTCAGGCGTAGACCTGTACGATGCAGCCTGTTCCCGAACACCACTCGGCACGCGTCCCTGGGAAAGCTAAACTCTACCGTAATTATGCACCAAGTTCTCACAATGTCACCTCCCTTATGAGTCGCTAGCCCCAACCTCCATTTCGGGCCGAGAACATCGTACTCTGAGCCAGCTGCAACGCCAACGGAGCGAAGCCGGGAGGATTCTCGTCCGCTCTTAGGCTTACATGCCACGAGCATTTCGGGCCGAGAACATCGTACTCTGAGCCAGCAGCAACGCCAACGGAGCGAAGCCGGGAGGATTATCATCCGCTCTTATGCTTACATGCCACATGAGTGGCGAACGCCTTCAAGCCAGATGAGGAAGCCGGCAAAGGGCACTCATTAACTAGTCCATTGGACTTGACCCCTGAATTTGGTGGGAGCCGGAGCCCGGAGTGAGCGAGCAACGTGTGAGGTCGCACCGCCAGACGGGTTCCCAGAGCGTCACCGTCGGCGTTCCTGGGATGGAACGCAACTCTACGACTTCCGTTCGGGACGACTTACCAGAAATGGGTCCCTTGATTATTTCCGTTGGGACAATATTCTGGGAGTAGCGCTCCTTGGCAGTCAAGATAGTATCACGGAACGTGGTAGACCGTGACGAAATAATCCGATGGCTAGTCTCTTCCCCAGCTTGTTTGTCTTCCTCGACTCTCGGAGGCGTCCCTTGTGGGCCTTAACTCTCAGCCTTGAAGACTTTTAGCACCGATCCATCGACGCGTCCAAGGTTGCAACTGGAACGTTTCAATGCAGAGCGGTGCTAATTGCCTGCAAAGACGGGCTTGTGCTAGCCTCGACGCTAATCTGGGAGCTGAAGCCGGGTGCCGAGTCTGCCGGCTTTTAGGGCGCGCTAGTATACGCTCTCGCTCCGAGCCGCCCGCTGAAGATTCACACAGGTATCTGCTCTTAACGCCCTGTTTCCTTTTCTCTCCACAGCTTCTGTACCAAAATTAATTATGCCAGTTGCTACTTCGTTGTGGCGTAAGTCCTCTCACCCTGAGCCATCCCTATGAGTGCTGAGTGCCTACTCAATAAGGCATCCCTTGTGAACAGTCTGATACAGCGGCGTCAACAATATTATCAACACTCACTTGTGACCCAAAGAAACATGACTCGATCAATTTCACCATCCCAAAATTCCTTGATTAGTGAAACCTAAAAAGCCAATAACAACCCAACCGAGATGTTAGCTGCCGAGAGACCCGAACTCTGCATGACCAGGCTTGTCTTAGCGAACGCATCTTCCGTCATGTGATGAGACAGTGGACATTACAAGCGGTGCACTAGCAATCTCGAAGAAAAGGTCTCTACAGACAACTTGGTCACCGTCTCACAACAATAAAAGTTCCCCTTTAGAAGAAAGTAATCTCAATCTACAAAGTGAACAACCAGAGCCCTTCGCCTGAGAACACATTAATCCTGGTAAGCTGAGATTTCTGTAGCGTGTGGTGCCCAGGCCTAGTTTTAATTCAATATGCCAAAGAAAGTAGAGTACTCAGATTCAGGTCAGGCCCAGAGTTAATGCTGGGGATAGGATCAGCCAGTACATATCTTGTTATGATCAAGACTTGTAATTTATTCATGTAGTTTTCGTGAAGAGAGTTAGATCCCATATTGTAGTATTCTGAAAAGAAAAGGCACGATTAAGGTCCCCTATTGAAACTGGTTATGATGTAATTGGAACTTGCTACGTCACTTGGCAAGAAGCCTAGAACTCTGCAGTAATCCCATATCACGTCCTGAGACGGGATGCTCACCCAGCTATGTATTGTATCTCGAGTTGTTATCGATGTCTCTGGCTTATTTCCGATAGAACCCTGGGGTCATACAAGAGTAAGAAGCTTCGTTCCTTAAATTGCTCTGCACCTGGATAACAACTGCACATGAACGCTATTGCAGTCGCAGTTCAATACCCATTGCCCCTACAGTTTTCTCGTAGCTGTAGAAGCACGTGCTAGAACGTCTTGCCATCAGCTTTGTAAGGACAATTGCCAGGAAAACAGACAATCCTCGCGAAGAGAATGTCCCCAATAGGAGCTTGTAGTGGTGTTTGGCTGGATTGAGGGTATGTGTAATATGCCGGATGAGCATGGCGCCTGTTGGGAGGGGGACTGTTAACACCCTTTCTTGCTTGTAAACATATTCATATGCCCTATAGCGGACTAAAGTGAATAGTAACCTTGTCCTTAAGATGGTACCCTGGGGATTTCGGATCGTGAATAACATCCGCGGCGGCGAACTCCGCTCCATTGACAACTTTAAAGGCGTGCAACTATGCTTTTTAGTGAACACAGTCGTGTCCTATATGTAGAAGAAAGCCCCAGGGATCTTGCAGTTGGAATTAATGACAGCTATCGTCTCATAGCAGGGATTCTTATACATAGCAGCGGTTGCTATGCATAGGCGTGACAGGTTTTATAGGGCGCAAGCTATCCTTGAAGGTGGTTTGGGCCCAGCATGGTCACTTCGTCGATACAAGGGCAAGCTTTTGTTTCTATATACATTAGCGAGGAGTACATATACCGGTTAGGGCGCGTAGCACTTTGAAGGGCACATTGTTACACATTCCTAGATAACGGCCTTCGTGTTCGTCAACCATTGCTTCATCTACACCACCGGCAGGTTTCCAGTAAATCCATCAAATACCCATGAGTACCCATTGTAGGTCCTACCTGTTAGCCCATTGTGTCCCAATGGGTAGTTGAAATTGCCCATAGGCCCGGTCTTTGTTGCCTCAAACGCGAAGTACACCCAAGCAGACAATAAACTTGTCAGAGTCCCGCTCATTTCGGACGTAGGCTTAGAGAAGAACCATGTGCCGCTTTTCAGAAAGAAGCTGTAGCGTTAGATTGAGCCCTTTCGTTTCGGTTACACAGTCGATAGCATTGAATATACTTGGACTTTGAGGCTTTCTGTTGATGATTTCTTAATGCTTCGAACCGGCGTCGAGCCTTGGAGATATCAAGACCATCTTAGGGATTGCATCATGGCTTTCATACTTCTGCGGTGAGATCCATTGATATTCGACAGATTGGATTGATACGTACAGCTTGGGACGATGGAAGTCCTTTCCTGACTGAACCCGCTCACTGGTGACCCGTGTAACGCGAAAACATCCGACAACTCTGAATCTACGTGGCATCAACGGTCGAAATTCTTCCCATGAAGTTCCGAGATAGTTGCAGGTAATTTGTGACAGAGTGGTCCGCGGGTCAACGGGTCGAGGTAGTCGGTGACTGATATTGGCAACTGAGAGTCAGATTGAATCACAACTCGATCGAGCTTTTTTGTCACATTTAGGGACAGATATCCAAGATAAGAGCTCTTGAATTCTGCTATGCTAGATGGAAAAAAAAAAAATCGTATGTACATGAAAGTGATTCCCCGGAGAAGAAACAAAACGTTGTCTTTGTAGTAGTTCCGTAAGCGGCCTGACTAGGCAAGGTAGTTCTCGAAGTAAGGGTGATTGCAGGCCTGTTTCGCCGAGATGCGGCCAGCCGGGTCATAGACAAGCATCATCTCCAGAAGTTCAAGGCCCATCTCGCCAAGGTTGGTGCAGAGGTTTTGGTCATAGTTGCGCTCCCACTTGGGGAACGACGATTTGAAATCGGGGTGCGAAGTGACGCCCGGCCAGATTTCTTCACTAGGAGTGCCTAGTCTCCTAAAGTAACATAGTCAGGCCTCACGTACGGCAAGCTTCGACCTGGTGCACTTACCGGAAAATCTTGAAGATCTCGTCAATCTCCGAGTCGCCAGGGAATAGAGGCTTTCGGGTACACATCTCAGCAAAGATGCATCCGATAGACCACACGTCAACTCCAGTTGAGTATTGTCTCCCTCCCAATAGAATTTCAGGAGCTCGGTACCAGAGAGTCACAACTTCGTGAGTGTAGGTCCGCAGAGGCACGCCAAATGCTCGAGCCAGACCAAAGTCAGACAGCTTGAGGTTGCCGTCTTTATCGATAAGTAGGTTCTGGGGTTTTAGGTCGCGATGTAGCACACGGCGGGAGTGGCAGTACCTCACACCATCACAAAGCTGGTACAGAAATTTGCGTACAACCACGTCGTCCATTCCCAGCTGCTTTAAGTGTGTAGATGCCCCCACTGGGAATGCCTTGTTTCGTCCGCCATCGCTAACAGGGAGAGCTTCCATGTACTGTTTCAGGTCGAGTTCGAGCAGTTCGAAGACCAGGTAGAGCTTATGGCCGTCGGAATGAACGATGTTGAAGAGCCGCACGATGTTGGGGTTCTTCATCTCCTTGAGAAGAGAAATTTCCCGAATGGCGGTGCTGGGCACACCCTCATCCTCCGCCTCGAGGCGGATCTTCTTCAACGCAACGATTCGTCCTCCATTGGCAAGGTCGCGGGCCTTGTAGACAACGCCGTAAGTACCTGCAGCATTAGTCAGCGAGACGTCAAATAAAGGGGTCAAAAAGGCAAGGCTTATTACCTTCACCGATTTTCTCCAGCCTCTGGTAATTATCCATGGCTGGGGCGCGTGGAGCTGAGCGTTGATGTGGATGCTGAGGTTGGGATGGAGGAATAACGGATATGGATACAGATGCGTCTGCGACAAAATAGATGGTCGGGGGAAATGCCGCAGACGATTCTGACTCACTACGTTACGTTGTCGTCGACAACGTGGTTGTCGAGGCAGCCAAAGTGATGATGGAGGTGGGGTGGAAAGAGATCAGCTGAGAAAGATGCCTGGAGAAACGAGATCGAGGCAGTTGATTCGGTGGTTTGGTTCTGTTTACCCCAGCGCGTTTTGAAGGAAGCCACAGCGCGGTGCCTTACCTAAAGTCTAGGGTAGCCAGCTAAGGAACATGAAATTAGTAGGATCTAAGTACTTCTATCGTAAGTAAAAGGTGACTAATAAATAAGTAAAATATAAAATATAGAATGAAATATTTCTAAATATTAATATAAATAATAATAAATTAGTAAAAGCCTTTTAAGAGTAAATCTTTTAATTATACTTAAAGCTATTAAAACTAAGTCTATTTTCTATTACTAAAGCTAATACAAGTTAGACAACTATGCCCCTCATTATAGAAATATTTCACCCATCGTTGAAAATAGTACCTATAACCACACTAACTCTTAGTGAGGGTTAAAGTATCTAATCGTGATGAGGGGCTGATACCTTCAAGGAGCCTCCACGCACTCCAAGGGATGAATCGGTTGGTGTGCCGACACACGAAACAATCACCCCTCATTGATGAATGGGATTGGTATCCCGGCGGATCCGACGACCGGGGTGGGGACGAGCGCTACAGCGTAAGCCGACCGGGATCTCGGGGTGATGCCGGTTGACGTGACAGCTCTGTTCTTGATTTCTTCCTGGTATACGAGATTTGGGGATGGATTTGCGAAGTGCCGTTTTTAGGATTAGAAAAAGTCATGAGAGACGTTCTATTTTAATATTCATATCAAGGTTTTCTACCTTTATTCTCTATAACATATCGTCGCGTCGTGCTTGTGAACCTGGAACCTGAAAACTCATACAAAAGAAAGGAAATAAAACCAAGCACATTTCTGTATCCGATAACTGGTGTAAAGCGTTAGATCCCTTGTGTCTTCTCCTTCTCTATAGCATCGTTTGGAGGGCTGTCGGAAATGACCACGACAGGCGTGGGACCGGATTCATCGTCATCCTGCACCTTCTTCTCCTTCTTGAAAACTGCCATCACCTTGGACCAGGCGTTTACCAAGACCTTGTAGACGACAACGAAGGGTCCGCCAACAACACGGGCGATAGCAGCGAACCAGGCATCGGGGAAGAGTCGAATCAGGACAGCCCAGGGCAGGCACGCCATCGCAGTGACTACTGAAATAGCCCATTGGGTAGCATCGAGACCGCCTGGGTTGATAGAGAAGGCTTGCGAACCAATGATGATGATGCCGATCTGCAGACCAACCATAAGGATGTTGATGAGGATGAAGAGAGGGTTGCGGTGGACTCCTTCGAAGATGTTGAACTTGTTGTCAAGACGGCGATTGTTGAACTCGTTGAAGATTTGCATCCAGACGAAGGTGTTGAAGATGACGGTGTCGAGTTCGAGCATCTTGTCCTCGTCATTTTTATCGTAGCCCAGGATCTCCGGGCCGGCAAAGTAGAGAACCAGGGTGACGATGAGCTGAAAAATAGCCTGACCAGTAATCATCTTCCACATCTGAGCGCCGCCGCAAGTCAGTCGGAGTTCTTTCATCGTCGTCATTGAGTACAGTGTTTAGACTTACGTTGGTAGTGATCAAGGGCTTGTCCTTTCCCTGCGGTGGCCGATCGAGGATCTTCTCGGTGGGCGGGTCGGTTGCAAGAGCCAAAGCAGCGAAGGTGTCCATGATCAGGTTAACCCACAGGAGTTGAACAGCCTTGAGAACGGACTCCATTTCTTCGTCATAGACGGCAGTGATGAAGGCCAAGAGCACAGCAGTGATGTTGACTGTGATTTGGAACTACTTGAATTAGTCCATGTTCAACTGAGGCACCCTGGTCGGATGAGAAAGGGTGTTAATTACCTGGAGGAATTTCTGGACGGCATCATTGACGGCACGTCCCCACTTGAGCGCGGTAACAATAGAAGCGAAGTTATCATCCATGAGAATAATAGACGATGCTTCCTTGGCAACCTCTGTACCCGAGATACCCATAGAGAAACCGACATCAGCAGCCTTGAGAGCAGGGGCGTCATTGGTACCATCTCCAGTCACAGCAACGGTTTCGCCTAAAGCCTTGAGCTTGACGACCAACACCCGCTTGTCCTCGGGGGAGGACCGGGCGAGAACACAGAGCTTGGGAATGGTGGCGTTCATTTCTTCATCGGACAGCTTGCGGAAGACGGGACCTTCCATGATGATGCCGCCATCCTTATAGATCCCGCACTCGGTAGCGATGGCCTGAGCGGTAGCGAGGTTATCTCCAGTGACCATTCGGACAACAACTCCAGCGTGCTGAGCTTTGCGAACAGCTTCGGGAACGCCAGGGCGCACGGGGTCTTGGATGCCAACAACACCGAGGAAGACCAGATCATTCAGCAGAGACTCAAAAGAAGGGACGCCATCGTTCAAAATGGCTTGGGTCGGCGGCCACTGCTCGTAGTCTTGGTAAACTAATCCGATGGTCCTGAGTGAGTGGGTTGCGTATCGCTCAATGGTTTCCTTCAGGGTCTGGCGGCGATTCTCGGTGAGCGGTTCCTCTTGGAGAGACTGGAAGTCAGCCTCCTTTGAGCAGTATCCGAGCAAGATCTCTGAAGCTCCCTTGATAAGAAGACGGTAGCCACCAGATCGCAGCTTGATGACAGCACCCATGCACTTCTTGCCTGAGTCGAATGGCATCATCTGGACCACCTGTTCGTTGGCACGAGTTTGAGCGAGAGCCTGAAGACCAAGATGATCCTTAGCGAGCTGGAGCAGAGCCGTTTCAGTCTTGGATCCGATGAAAGTAGCCTGGCCATCTTCCTCGCCCTCGAACGCGGTGGAGTTGATGGCAATGGACTGGACAACGATGTCTTTAGAAGCCGGTGCGAGAGATGATGCCCAAGATGTAACTAATTGGTCGTGGGCCGTTTCTGTGTCTGACTTGGAAAAGCTCGAGGATCCAAAAGTACCCGCAACAACAGTCATTTTGTTGGTGGTCTAGATGGCTTGAGTTAGCTCTGGACCTCGAACAGGAATGCAGTTCGGGGTCTAACTTACCAGAGTGCCTGTCTTGTCGGAACAGATGGTAGTAGCGTTACCCATGGTCTCGCATGCACGAAGGACTCGAACCAAGTTGTTCTCCTTGAGCATTCTTGTCGTAGCAAAGGCGAGAGCTAGTGTCACTGCGAGTGGCAGCCCTTCAGGTACCGCTACCACAATGATGGTGATGGCGACAATGAGAATATCCATGAAGACAGAGGCCTTGTCCGACGCAGAGCGAGAGTCCCCGGGTAGGCCGCCAATGAAGCGGAACAACAGGACGAAGAACAACAGACCAGCCGCCAGACTGCCACACTTGGCAATGGCAAGCGCAAGACCCTCGAGCTTCCTCTGGAGGGGAGTTGCCTCGGTCTCGGTGCGAACGGACATCATGATCTTACCAAAGCTGCTGTTGACACCGACGGAAGTGCACAAGAAGGTACCCATACCTTCGGTTTGTTAGCTCTGATTGAACCCCAAGCATTGCAAGTGAAGGCACTTACCTTCAAGAACCTTGGCGCCTGAGATGATGAAAGGATCCAGGTCCTTGGTTGGCTGGCCTGACTCCAAGGCCTGGAAGACCCGGTCGCCACCCGTCTTCTTGAGAGCATCAGACTCTCCCGTTGCTGAAGATTCATCGCATTTGAGATCATGACCATCGATGAAGATGCCGTCAACCGGCACAAGATCACCAGGCTCAAGGTGAAGAACGTCTCCCGCCAGGATGTCGTAAACGCTAATCATGAAGGAGGTTCCCGATCGAATGACTTTGACCTCACGCTCTTCCTTCTTGGCATTGAGTCTGACGAATGCTCGCTCTTTCTGCCAATCGTTGAGTGAGCCGACCACCGTGACAATAATGATGGCCACGCAAATGGCAACGCCCTCGACCCAGTCCACGGGCGTAGGATCGCCTGGCTCATGTTCGACACCGAGAGTTTCGTAGAGGCCGAGGGCTAGGGAGATGACGGCAGCTACGGTGAGTAGAATGAGCACCTTGTCGTTGTAGGCGTTCCACATGAGCTTCCATAGCGGAGTAGCCTTCTTGGCAGGCAAGATGTTCCTCTTGTAGACGCGAATGCGGTCATTGAAGGCTTCGGAAGTAGATGAAGGCGCTGGTTGTGTGGCCTTGATTTGCGAAGACCCAGGGCTGACGGCTTCGGAAAAAGAGATGTGGCCAGGCGCGGACGTCTCGTCAAGGCTGAGACCTGTGTGAACATCGGTCTGAAGACCTCGGGCGATGCCTTGGAGGCCGCCCAGCGCACGGAACGCGGCGAGTGACTTGGGGTTCAGGAGTTTGTTGAGGTGTCCCGGTGAAAAGGCGAAGGGGTTGTTGTCGACTTGGAAGTCGGCTTCCGTGCCCGGGTCTGGTCGAAGCGCTGTCTCTTGGTCTTCGAGAATACTGGAGCCGGGCGTTGTGGGAACCGGGGTTAGAAACGGGTTGGATGCGGTTGACACGATGGTGTCCGCCGTAGAGGACGAACGACCACGCGTGTCCACCTGAAGCGTGGCGGGAGCAAGATTGTCGCCCGCCATTGCGAAGATGTTCGAGAACGAGGAGGAGGCAGGATCACAGCTAGAATCAGGAGAGGTCTCTCAGGTTGAAGATTTGATGGTTCGATGGTGAGGGCATGTTCAGGTCAGGTTCGGCGGCATTTTGGCGTGGTGATATGTCGTAACAAGGAGGCGGAGCAAAAGAACAGCACAGACAGGACAGGACAGCACGGGACAGTACAGTACCAACCTACCGGAGAAACAACAAACCATTCATTCTCTTGGCAGAGTGGCACCCTCCGTCATCAACCGTGAAGCTCATAACCAGACTGGGCAGTCAAATAACCATAAAGTTAAAGTTGATCAAGGAGTGGGGGCCGTGTCCACCGACGTTGGGGCTGTGCTTGTCACCACTTCCCCGAGCTAGGAGTCTTTTTGTTCCCAATCCCGAGCGAGCCGTATGTCACTGCGTACGGTGAATTAGGAACAGACAGGGATGTTGCTTAGTGAGAGAGAGAGAGAGAGAGGGGGTTTTTTATTTTTATTTTTATTCTTCTACTTCTTCACCGAGAAGGAAGGCGCTGCTGCTTCTGTGGCTGTCACGACGCGTGTAGCTTTCTCGAACCTTTTCCTTTATTATGGCTTATCAAGGTTAGTTGCGAGAGGCAGCCGGTTCTATACACCCCCTCGACTTTCAGTCCCTTGCTCTGTAGGCTACCTACCAGGCAACGGGGCCAACACGCGAATACGGTAAAATCTGATCGTCGTAGCCCTTTGCCAAGGAAAATATGCTCCGCCCCCTTTTAACGCGTCTTGGCACCCTGATGATATCATTCGCTCGCCCCAAGATATCCTCGTTAAAACCAGACCAGCCCATCGAATTTTACCCAGAACATCGGCGCCTTCGACATACGGGCAGGTGGCACAAAGCTGACGCATTCGGAAGGCGAGCGACTGACAGATCTCGACAGAAACCAGGCGAAACAACGCGACAACAACGGCGTCTTACAGCGAGGCTATGCTCTTTATTACGTGGGTCTCCGCCGAGATTGACTGATCGATTGTGGATGCGATACACTCGCCAACGCTACTTGGCCCCGCCGATCTAGTACCGAAAGACCCTGCTCTTTTGTATGATATCCAATGAAGCCGCTGCCCTAAACGGAAGAGATATCCTGGGGGGCTATTTTCTTGCCGCCGCCGTACTCTAGATACTTCATAGTCCTACTAGCTCGAGCGGATAGCTCCCGCGGTTTACAGATTGCTCTGTGGCGCTTTGAAATTTTAGGGAGGCTATGCAACTTCGCACTCCTCATGTGATGGGTTGACACGAGCTCATGGCCGAATGAAGATCCAAATGACGATTACACCGCGTACAGTGACATGTGTTACCAACGCTGAGGCGGCGGGAGCAGGCGTTCCGAGGCCAATACCTCAACACGTACCACGAGGCTGTGCAACTAGGTTCAACGTCTAGGGACAAAATCTCGATAGGACCCACAGCTAACTACCATGTCTATGGAGGCGTGAAACCTCTTCTGAACATCGTTCATTGGATGAGGGCGGATATGAGAATCGACCAGACTTGACACAGCCTTAGACGATGCATCACTAGCGTCACAGATCATGATGACTATCCTTGATCAGAGGTCAACCTCGGTTTTAGGGATGAGACTTGACCGATAGTGCCGCGGGGAGGTGCGTAAGTCCCCCACCCCATTTATCGGCCACCCCCCTTTATCGGCCGCCTTTTACACTAAAAGTGCTCATTTTTAAAATTCTATATATAATTCACTAAAATAGCTATACTTATAAATTCTTAAATAATAGCCTATTTATATTCTTAATTTATAAAAAAGAAGTTTTATTTTTAATTTATAAGCTTTTATTATATAGTAATATAGCTTTAAAGCTTTAGTTAGTATCTTAATATAAAATACTAAGAAATCTTAATAATCTTAAAGTTAAGTTATTTTAGTATTTATAATAGAATATAAATATTTATTAAATACTTTTTAATATTATAAATATAAATAAAGCTAATTTTAAAATTTAGGCTTCTTATATTAACTATTTATAGATTTATAAAGAAAAGTTAAATATTCTATTTTTAAAAGAATTAATTTTAAAGGCTTTTTAATGTGTGTAGTTAGTCTTAGAGCTAGCAGCTGTAATTATTACATAATTATATAATGAATATTATATACCTATTACGTATAGGTATAAGCTATAGTGCCTTAAGCACTATAGACCGGCCAATTAAATAAAGGAATAATCCTTCTTCTAACCTTTTACCTAATTATTAAGTAATTAACCCTTTTCTATATTATATAGTAGTAATTATACTTTATTATATAACCTATTAGCTTATAATTCACTTTAATTAAGTATTAAGCTATAAGCTAATTAGATCTTTAATTACTAAATTACCTAACTAACTAGATCCTAAGCTTTATAGTATAATTAGCCCTAATTCTTTAGTACTAAATAACTTAAGAGCCTTACCTTACTCTTACTCTCTTTATATTATTACTAGATAATAATAAAATCACTAAATAAGCATCTCTTATATAGTAGCTCTATAAAGCCTTACTCCCCTTATATTAAGCTCTAATGCTACTAAGTAACTATAGTTAGGAAATTAACTAACTAAATTATATAAAGAACTTTACTATAGCCTATACCCTACCCTAGCGTATACTAATTAAATTTAAAAAAAAAAAAGAGATTTAGTAGGCTTAAACCCTTACCCTACTATAAGCATTAAGTATAAACTACTTACCTTAAATTTTAACCTTACTACCGCTAAGTAACTATAAAGACCTATAATACTATACTTCCTTACTAATAATTATAATTATACCCTATTATATTAATCATATTAATTATTAATAACCTTAATTAGTAAAAAAAGTAATAATTAATCTTAGCTTATCTTTATTACTTAACTAACTAGATTCTATAGGTTCTAAATACTAATAAGCTAGCTAGGTCCTTAAGAATCCTTAATTAAATACTAAAGTTTTATATACTAGTAATTCTAATATAAAGATAGAGTATTATAAATAGAAGATTAATTCCTTAAGAACGTATAAGTTTAATCCCTTATCTAACTAAAGCTAAGGAATCTATAAATCCTAAGCTAGGTATACTTACCTCTTAGAGAATAGTTATACCTTACCTAAGGGTAATAACTACTTAACTAAAAAGATATAAAAGTATAATTTTATATTAAGTTAGAAAGTATTTACTAACTTAATTATATAAAGTTATTCCCTTAAAATAGCTTAATTATACTAAAGTGATAAAGGCTATAATAAGCCGCTCAATCCTAATATATAATTACTATTTATACTTATAAGAGAGCGCTAATAACTATAGTACTTAATAATAATAAATAGGATTAAAACCTTTAATAAAGGGAGCTTAAGAGAGTACCTTAAAGACCTAAAAAGCTATAAAGTTACTAGCTAGGGCTTATATTATACTTACCTTATTAGTAAATAACTTACTATTAAGGTCTTAAATATTATAATAATCTATAATAATACTCTTACCTATAGCCTAATAAACTTCCTTATTATACTAACTATAAAAAGCTTAAAAGCTTAGGATATATTAAGACTCCCTTAGGTATAGAAAGAAGACTTAGCCTATTTAGAATAGTAATAATATATAGTAGTAAAATGCTTTAGATTTCCCCCCCTAGATAAGGAAAGCCTATAGAAGCTATTAATTATAAGGGAATCTACTTAGAATATTTAGGAGCCCTTACTACTTAAACCTTATAATCCCTAGGAGCTAAAAACTAAAAACCCCTAAGGGACTATTCTAAGAGTAATAATTAAAGAACCTTTAATTAATAAAGCTATAAGATAATAGGAATCTATCTAATTATAATACTATAAACGCTTAAGAGATAACTTATTATTATTATTATTTTTTTCCTTTTCTAATAGCTTATTTAATAGTAATAAATACTTATCTTACTATTAGGACTAATATTAGAATAATTAATATTAATCCTAGTATATATTTATATTAAACCCTAATATATATAAGAAGATTAAGAAAGAGGTATTAGGTATCTTTAATCCTAGCCTTTATAACCCTAAGAAGACTAAACTAATAGTAATATAGAATAAGTAAATCTATACTAATATATACCTCTTCTATAAGCACCTTTAAGTCTTTAAATATTATAATAAAGATACCCTTTAGGACTATTATATCTCTATACTAAAAAGTAGAGCCTAAGGATAATTAATAAGAGAGCTTAGCACTAAGTAGTAAAATAAGCTATTAGACTTCTTAATCATAAGATTTTATTAAGTCCTAACTAAGCGCTTTAAACGATTTAATATTAAGATCACTAAGGATTTACACTTAGGAAGGTATACCTTATAGCTAGCCTTTAATAGACTTAGCCTTATATAATAAGTCTAATATAAAGCTAGCTATACTAAGTAGCTTAGGGTTATAAAGGATAGATATATCCTATAGGCTATCTTCCTACTAATTAATATAGAAGTCTCCTAACTACTATAGATACTATAGAAAAAGACTAAGCTCTTTAGCTTTATCTATAAATATAAGAAATATTAAACTACTATTAAAGCCCTTATATAGTAATAATAAGGTTATTATAAAGATACCTTTAAGGGGTATAATTAGGATAATAACTATAATTATAACTATAATTAGGACTATAATTAGGACTGCAATTAGGATTATAACTATAATTATAACTACAATCGTAACTATAACTATAACTATAATTATAACTATAATTATAACTATAACTATAATTAAGACCGACTAAAATATAGTAATAATAATCGCTTATATAATAATCGCAATTGTAATTATAATTATAACTACCTATACAACTAAGATTAAGACTAAGACTATAATAGGAAGAGTAACTACTATAAGTACTTATATAAAGAAAAGAAGGTTACCTTTAAGAAGAAATACTAAGTTATTAAAAGCGATCTAAAACTAGTAATATTACCTAATACTAATATAAATAATAAGGATAAGGGATCTTAATCTAACTTATTAACCTTCTTAAATAGATCTTAGTAAGCATACTTTTCTAAGATAATAAGAATACTATTACTAATAGATAAAGCACTATAGTATACTTATAAAAGATATACTTAGGCCTTTACTATTAAGGCTATCCTTATAGAACATACTATAACTAAGTACTATATTAAGCCTAAGTAAGCTAAGCTTAATAAGCTTCTATAAGTTATAAAGTCACTTAAATATAGGAAATATAAGACTAGCTTCCCTAGCTATAACTTACTCTTTAAGTACCTTAATATATATACTAGAACCTTATTGCTTATAAAGATCTTTAAGCCTATAAGTAAGGGTAATAAACTAACTCTACTATACTCTATAGTAATCTAAGAGGATATAAACTATACCTACTTATACCTAAGGGCTAAGATTAAACCTAACGATAAAAACCCTATAGAGATCTATAGAGACTTAAGATATAAACGCCCCCTTATTAACTATAGCTAGCTAAACTAGCTTAAGTATATAATTAAGAAGTAAGACCCTATTATAATTAGAGGAGTTATAAGGGTAAAGCGAACTAATAAGTAAGTAACCTTTATAATATATATTAATAGTGCTTATAAAGATAGCTTTATAGTAAGTATAGTAAAATTTATAACTTTAGCCTAAGTTTAAGATAAGCTTAAGGTAAAAGCCCTACTAGAGAATAGTTTTCTTAACCCTTATAAATATAATATTATTAATATAAAGAAGTAAATCTAATATAGTATATTAAATAACTTTTATATCCCCTTTAGTATTACTACTAATAGAAAGAATATTAATAGATATATTATAGCCCTTTAAGTAATTATAATCCCTATTAATAAGATAGTTATAGTACTAGCTGCTTAAAAGGAGATACCTAAAGATTAAAGCTTTACCTTTTATACCTTTATTCCTATTATAATATATATAATAGTAGATTACTAAAGCCCTTTAGGTATAATTATAATAAATAATACCTCTAAGGATATTAAGCTATATTAGAAATAGAAAATTAATAATATCCTAAAATATAATAAAAGCTACTTTTTAGCTTTCTAGACTACTATACTAATAGTTCTAACCTTAATAGCTACTCTTATATTCCTATTATCTTTAAGGATACTAAAGATATTAGTTAAGATATATACTAAGGCTCTATTAGTCTCTATAAAGTTTATAATTATAAAAGACTTATAAGCTATTACTAAAGGCACCTATAAGATTAATTAAACCTCCCCTATATTATTACTATTAGAAATACTAAGCGATACTATCTTTTAAGATAATACTACTATTAATATACCTTAAAAGTAGCATTAAGAAATAATATTAGTAATTACTACCTTCCTCACCTAGGAAGGAGAACTAAAGCTAAAGGCTAGACTAATTAGAATAAATATAGACTCTAATACTAACCCTAAGGTTTTTAAGATACTATATTAAGTATATATATAATATATACTAGACCTACCTAAGGTAATTATTAATAAGGGAGTCTATATCTACGCTAAGGACTCTACCTTTATTATTATAATTTAGAAACTTATAAAGTATTATACTAAGTTATAGATAGATACTAAACTTATAAAAGTACTTAAGGGAGAAGAACTATAAGTCCCTTTAATTAATAATTAGTATAAGTATTATATATTATAATAATTATACCTTAATAGCCTAAAGGATTAGAAATTTATTAATAAGGTATTTAATAAGCTCTACCGCTAAGGCTAACTTAAATAGGTTAAGGGATTAATATTATTCTTAGTACTTATCTTTATAGTATAGTATATAGTAAATAGGTAACCTAAAGGATAAGTTATTATTAACCTAAGGGCTCTAAATAAGATTATAATACTAAATAACTACTCTCTTCTATAATAGGAAGATATAATATAGTTACTTTAAGGTGCTTACTTTATTATAGCTATTAATATATTTTTATTCTTCTTTTAATTTAAAGTAACCCTTAAATATTAAGACTAATTTATAATAGTAAGCTATTAAGGCTTAGAATGATTAATAGTAGTACTAATAGGATATTAAAACTTGCTTATATATATATAACGCTATATAGACTGCCTTTTTTAACCCTATTAGACCTTTTATTAAGCCTTTATTAATAATATTATAATCTTCTTAAAGATAGCTAAGGAATACTTTTAATACTTCTATATTTTATTTAGGCTATTTAAAGATTAAAACCTCTTAATTTCCCTAAAAAAGAGCTAGATTAAATACTTAAGTATATAACTATTAGGCTTTTATATTAATACCCTAGGATTAATTAGTACTATAGAATAAATAGCTATATTTATAAAGCTTAAGTTCTTATAATAGCTAGCTAGCCTAGAATAATATATTAGTACTATAGGGTATATTAAGTATTTTATCCCTTATTATACCTAACTTATTAAGCCTTTATAGAAAAGGAAAATCTCTCTTCTTATAGAAGGATAAAAAGAAGGTAAGGTAATTAATAGAAACCCTAATTAGTATAAAGCCTATACTTATATAACTTACTATAAGCTAATAAGGGAGGAGCTTATTACCTTTACTACCCTATAGTAAGAAATCTTATCTAGCTATATACTAATCTATTTAGACCTTAAGAAGTATCTTTTCCTATAAGTTAATACTAGCCTTAAATATAGCTTTAGAGTAATATTATATTACCTATATAATAACTATACTTAGAACTTAAAGGCTTAAATCCTAACTATAGTAATTAAACCTATATACTTCCTTAATTAAATACTAACCTAAATAGAATAAATATATAGACTAATAGAACTAAAGGTTATATACTTAATCTAAGCTATAAAGAGATTATAAATATTCTTATAATCCTTTAAACTTCTTATAGTTATACTAATAGATTACTCTACTATTAGGTAAATCATTAAGAAGACTACCCTTAAGACTATAAGTACTAACTAAGCGAACTAACGATTAGTTATAGCTTTAATATACCTCTCTAAGTATAAGTTATAAGTCTTTTACTTACCTAATAAGAAGAACTTTATTCTTAATGCCTTAAGCTACTTAGCCGCCTTAGAATTAGACTTAAACCCTTAGCAGCTTTAAGCTAATTATATTACTCTTAATAATATGCTTATAGCCTTTAAAGCCCTAATAGTAGATAAAATAAAGAGCTAATTTTAGGAGGAATATATTATAAATAAGAAGTTCTCTAAGGTTATTAAGGATATCCTAAGGAAGGAATTTATAATAAGCTCTTAACTTAATAGTAAGGATATAATAAATACTTTAAAGCTAGGGATACTATTTACTATTTAGAACAGCCTATTATATTATTATAGGGTAGATAATTATATAAGGCTCTATATACTATACGCCCTTAAAGATAATATCCTTACTATAGTATATAATAGCTATAACTACTTTAAAATAGAAAGAATAATATATAAGCTATTAAGACTTTATATTTATAGCCTTTAGAAGGAAATTAAAAAGTATATTTATACTTATTAAACTTATTACTTAAGATAGATAAGCTACTAATAGAGGATTAAAAGCTATTAAGCTATATACCCTCTAATAATACTAATATATACTATAGCTATAGACTTTATTATAAGCTTACTATTAGTACTCTTTATAAATATACTATAAGCTCTTAAAGGTTTCCCTATCTTTAATACTCTTCTAATAGTTACCTATACTATAAGTAAATAAGGGCTCTTAATCTTTAGATATATTACTTATTTAATAGCTAATTAGGCTACTATACTAATAAGGTAATTTATACTATTAAACTAGGGAATACTAAAAGTTATTATATTAGATTATAATTTAAAGTTTACCTTCCCCTTCTAGAAAATACTCTAGAGCCTATTTAGTATAAAGCTTATAATAATTACTACTTATTACTTATAGGCTAATAGTCTCTTTAAGAGAAGGAATTAAATTATTAAGATTACTCTATACTTTCACTATATAGAACACTTAGATATAAGCTAGATATATATACTACTTATATTATAATAGAACCTTAATAGAGCTTATAATACTAGTATAAAGTCTTTAGCTTATAAATTCCTCTATAGAACCTACCTTTAAGGGCTTTTAGAGTCCTTATAACCTATTAATAATAATATAGTAGACTTACCCTTCTTAAGAGAAGCTATATATAAGGAAGCTTATCTAGCTTTAGACTTTATTATAACTAAAGCGAAGAGATAGTATAATAAGAAATACTAACTAATTTAGCTTAAGGCTAAAGACTATATTTACCTATAATTATATAATAGATATAACTTACTTAAAAATCCCCTAAAGAAGTAATCTTAATAATATATTAACCCTTTTAAGATTAAGCATATAATTAATAACTTAGTAGCTAAGCTAAAGCTACCCCTAACCTAATAAATCTACTTAATAATATCCTACTAGTAATTATAATTAGTATATAATAATAACTTCTAAGTAAAGAAGCTAGAGCTAGTTAAGAAAGACTCTAGAAAGTATATTATAGATTAAATTATTAGATAGTAAGTTTATCGCTAAGGATATAATACTAAGGAATTTAAAGGATTCTAAATACACTAGAAGGAATAAAGCCCTAAACATAATAGCTAGGTTAAGACTAAAGATATTAATAAAGAGCTTATTACTAACTATAGAGCTACTTACCCTAATAATTACTATAAGGCTAAACTATTACTATACTACTCTATAAGTAAGAAAAAGCCCTTAAAGAAGTAACCTAAGCCTAATAGTTATTAGGCTACTAATAAAGCTAATAGGCTACCGCTTTACTATTCCTCTTAAGGGAAAACCTAATAAAGCCTTAAGCCTACTTATATAATAAAAAGATCGAAAGAAATATATAGAATTAATAGAATATAAAGGATATAAAGGACTAAGGATAGCCTAATTAGGCTAGGAATTAATATATAACTAGCTATCGCTAAGGATAGTAATAAATCCCTTTTAAGGCTAGGATATAATGCGTGTAGCTAGTCTTAAAGCCGGCAGCCGCAATCATCGTATAATTACATAATGAATATTATATGCCTATAGCGCACAAGCATAGGCTATAGTGCCTTAAGCACTGTAGACTAGCTAATTAAATAAAGGAATAATCCTTCTTCTAACCTTCTACTTAATCATTAAGTGATTAACCCTTTTTTATATTACTTTTCTTATATCTTTATTAATAATTAACTTATACTAAAATAGAAAGAAGATTTCTAATACTAAAATTCCTTATATAATTATAAGATTTTAAAAAGTATTTATTTCTAGAAATTTACTTTTCTAGTTAGAGCTTTTACTATTAAGGTTTATATATAGATTCTCTATAAATCTTAACTAAACTTTACTATTAAATAACTAGCTTATTATTTATAATAATAAGCTAATATTTTAAGAATAGGCTTTTAACTATATAAAGAAGCTATAGTTAAAATTTTAAAATTTTAGGTATTTATCTTA
>WPDF01000341.1:0-52871 GCA_019137265.1 Neonectria coccinea
AGGTCTTTAAATTAATTATAGGTTATTTCTATACTAAGCTTAGCTTATAGTTAGTATAGGTTTTATAATAAAGGATTTTTCTTAAGGGAAGAAAAGGAATAATTTATAACCTTAATATTCTCTATTTTACTTAATTTACCTATTATATATAATATAATAATAATATAAGAGTAAAAAGAGAGTAAAGAAGAGTTATAAAGAAAGATACTTAAGTTAGAATTAATTTTAGGTATATAGCTAAAGTATAGTAAGGGTAATTATTAAATATTTATAAAAGGTTATCTTTAATTAAGTAATTTTATCCCTTTTAATTTAGAATAACCTTTTATAAATATTTAATAGTTATTCTTATTATATTTTAATTATATACTTAAAATTAATTCTAATATAAGTATCTTTCTTTATAATCTTTCTTTACTTTCTTTTTACTCTTATATTATTATTATATTATATATAATAAGTAGATTAAGTAAAATAAAGAATATTAAAATTATAAATTATCTTTTTTCTCCCCTTAAGGAAACTTTTTTACTATAAAACCTATACTAATTATAGGCTAAGCTTAATATAGAAATAATCTATAATTAATTTAAAGACTTTATTATTAAGATTAAAAATAAACTTAAAGTAATTATTTTAATAATTATTTTCTCTTTAGTATAAAGAATAATAATAATCCTAATTAATACTATTATAAGCTATACTTAATATATAAATAGTAAGATTTTAATTTTATTTACTCTTATAAAAATAATTATACTTATTATTAAAAAGGTAATCTTAATTATCCTTTAGAAACCTATTAAGAATTTAACTTAAGCTTAAATTATTTATAATATAAGGATACTTTAGTCCTTTATAGTATTACTATTTAAAATAGTCTTTTCTTACCTTACTAAAGAGATTATTATTAAGTTATTAAGTATAGCTCTTAATATTATATTCTATATATTATTAGATATTATAATATTTATTAATTATACTCTTTTAAAGGATTATCTCTCTTTTATAATAGCTTTATATTATCTTTTTAATAAGAGTATTATAATTATTCTCTATAAACTAATTATAAATCTCCTAAAGGATAATATATAAATCTTTACTATTTTTAGTATAAGTATATATTAAGTCTTAAGATAGTTTATAATAATTACTAAAAGGATCTTAATTAGCTATATAAAAGGCTTACTTAAGAATCTTATAGTAAATATTTAATATATAAATAGTATTAAGGTATATACTATAAAATTATTATAAAGTTATAATATAATTAAATCTTATTAATTATTAGTTATATTATTAATTAAATTAATAAATATAAATAAACTTTATAATTAAAATATAATTATAATTATAAAGATTTATTAGATTAAGCTCTATTTAAGAGAGATTTAATTTAAATAATACTTTAAGTATTTTTACTTTAGATATATTATATAATATTATTAAGAATAAGCTAAGTATAGTTATTATAAAAGGTCTTATTATATAAGAAATATAATATATTTTACTTTTATTAGTAAGATCTTTATAATATATTATAATTATAAAAAGCTATATTTAGTATAATCCTATATATATTATATAGTATAAAAAGAGTAAGAATAAATAAGGAATACTTATATAAATATATTTATATAATTTAGTATTCTAAATAAATAATATAAATATATAATATACTTACTATAAGATATAATAATATTAATATTAATATTAATTATAGTATTAAACTACTTTACTTAAAGGGGGCTTAAGTAGCCCTTAAAGTAGCTTTAGGCTAAATTAAACTTAAGTTTAAGTTTTACCCTTATAGTATATAATATTATAGTTTAGGGCTCTACCCTAGCTTAAGCTAGATAAGAAGGTTATCTTTTAATTATAATAAGGCCTTACTATAAGATTAGTTAATAGTAGATAGATATTTAGCTTAAATAGGTAGAAAGCTTTTAGCTTCCTTCCTTTCTTCTCTTAACTTTAGTAATAACCTTATTTTAATACCTTTCTATAGCTATCTAAAGGCTAACCTATTATATTTACTAAAGTTCCTCTTATACTAAACCCTTTATAAGAGTAAGATCTTTATAATAAATACTTACTACTAAATTTTACCTATACTTAACTAGCTTAAGAGTTAAGATAAGCTTCCCTCCTAATTAATCTTAATATATATAAAATTCGCTATTAATAGATCTATAATTAGAGAGTCCTAAGTATAATTCTTCTATATATATATATAGCTTAATAGTACCTTTAAGAGTATATTTCTACTATATATTATAAAGATATCTTAAAATAAAGATTATAATAACTAACCTAATATATTTCTTATTTATATTAAGAGTATAATTAGTAAGCTTTATAAGTAATAATATATTAATCTTTACTTAATTATATAATAATAATAAAGAGGAGAAAGTACTTATAATTATATTAATCACTAGAAACTTATACTCTTTAAAGTAAGTATAACCTAATAGCCTAATAACTATAAGGTATTCATCCTTATAGCTAGATTATAGCTATTTATTAAGAGATAACTTAATTATAAAGAGTAGCTTAATAAATATACCTTCTTTATTACTTTACTAAAGGGATTTAATAAAGTCTTTAAAAACTATTAACCTAATAAACCTACTAATAATAATACTCTATACTAATCTAATAATATAATATAAATTAACTTAATTAATATAAAATATAATTAATTATATTATTATTATTTTTATTATAATAAAATTAAATACTTTAAATAGAATTATATTAAGCTATAAGGATAGTTTAATATTAGTTTAAGTATAATTAAACTAATACTTAAAGAAGAAAAGGTTTTTAACTAAGGAGATTAATTCCCTTTTAAATAAGTATATAAAAAAAAAGCTATTTAGGATTAAGCCTAAATTAACTAAAATTAAGGATATATATATTATTCTATTTAAGTATACTATAGGTTTAAACTAAGCTAATCTCTAGCTAGATTAATTAAGGTTTATATACTATATTATACTCTAATAGCTAATTAGCTAAAACCCTATTTAAACTAAGTTATATATAATTAAACTAACTTAATCTAGCTAATTAGGTCTATTAGGGCTATATAATTAAACTAAATTATAAACTAGCTAAATAGTAAGGAATACTATATAAATAGTAAAGTATTATTATTAACCTATTTCTAAGGATAAATAGAAAACTAGCCTTTATAAAGGAATTCCCTATTAAGTATTAGAAAGAAGTATTCCTTTAAATACTTAAGTTCCCTTAGGAAGGGAGATTATACTAAGTAGATATATTATATATATAGCTAAGCCTATTAAGGATAATAGAGTAATAATATAAGCAATTTAAACTGCCTATTAGCTAACTTCTTAAAGAAGGAGGGTATATTATAGTCTAAGGCTTTACCCTAGCTTAAGCTAGATAAAGAGATTATCTTTTAATTATAATAAGGCCTTACTATAGGATTAATTAGTAATAAATAGGTATTTAGCTTAAATAGGTAAGAAGCTTTTAGCTTTCTTTCTTTCTTCTCTTAACTTTAGTAATACCCTTATTCTAATACCTTTCTATAGCTACCTAAAGGTTAGCCTATTATATTTAGGCTAATTAACCTAATAAAAGAGTAAATATTATTAAAGGTTAGAGAAAGTATATTAATACTAATTAATAAGGATAATACCTAATAGGATAAGGAATATTATAAGTAATTTAAGCTTACCTTAAGATTAAATAAGTTCTAATATATAATTTAAGCTAAGCCTTATAAGGATTTATTATTATAAGTATATAATTAGCTTTTCTTATAAAGTAAACCTATTTATACTATATACTATTATATATATATACTAAGCTTAACTTATTTCCCCTTTAAGTAAGAGTAATAAAGGGTTCTTTATCTTATAGCTTACTATTAGGGTTTTTCCCTCTTATTATAAATTAGTTTAAATTACTTAAAATAGAGATTAAAATGCTATTAGCTAAATTAAGTATAAATAAATTAAATTAAATTAAATTAAATTCAATTAAATTAGCCCTTTTAACTATATTATTTCTATTTATATTAGTATTTCTAATATTTAAGAAACCTTTAGCTTATTCTTAAATTATATATATAGCTTAATTATTTAGTAGTTAAGTTAATACTACTACTAATAAGTATATAATATAAGCTTAATATATTTATATAGGCTAAAAAGATAGTATAACTAAAAGTATTATTAAAGTATTTAAGATACTATAAGTAAGGCTATATAATAAGGTCTAAAGTATACTCTTTATATTATAAGCGTTTATTATAAGCTCTTACTTAAACTATTATAATAATATATATAATAATATATATATTTACTTACTTTATAACTTACTTACTATCTCTACTATTTATAATAGAATATTCTATAATATTTAAGATTATAGCTTATATAATAATATATATAATAATACTTATAATAATTTATATACTATCCCTTTTAGTAGCTAGATTAATAACTATTACTATAGAGAATATAGTAATAATCTTTATACTATAAGCTAATAACCTTTATACTATCTTCTAATAATATAAAGAAGTATAAAAAGCCTAGCTTACTATATTACCTTAAGAAGCCTATAAGACTAACTAATAATACTAAAAAGTAATAAGGCTATTTCTATATTATAGTAAAGCTAAATATAATTAGTATCTTAACTTTAAGTAAATAGAGAGTTATTATAGGGTAGAAAGTAGTATTAAAGATTAAACTAAAGAAGATATAATAAGTTATCTTAATTAGGATAAAGCTAAGAATAAGTAGATTAAGTAGAACATAGAGGAAAAAATAGTAAAGTAGCCTTTCTTAGTATAGTAAGGGATATAAGATATTTAGGATATAGCTAAAAAGGATCTTTAATTATAAGAGAAATAATATAATAATAAGAATACTCTATACTAAAATATAAAAGGGTAATAAGGAATATAATTATAATATATTACTAAGAAGAAAAAGAAAAGAAGAATTTCTAAGTATAAGTATAATAACCTAATAGCTTAATTTAAAATAGTTATAATTAAGTTTATATATAAAGTTAAATAGATTAAGTAGTTATTTATATTATATATAAGATAATAAGAGATATAATAATAATAATACTAAATTAGGGTTATTAAGCTATTTAGTAATATTACTATATTCCTTATTATATTTACTTAATATACCTTTATAGATTAATATTCTATATAAAAGTCCTAAGCTTTTTATTATTTAAATAAAGGGCTAGTTTAAGGTTATCCCTATTATAGCTATTAGCTATATTATTCTTAGGATACTAATACTTATATTATAATAAGTAGTATTATAAGCTTAAAGCTTACTATAAGTCTATATAGAATTTATATTAAGGTAAAAGTATTATTATTATTATTAAATAAGATAATTTATATACTTAATATATTACTCCCTTTTAACTTAATATCTAAATAGAAATATCTTTATAGTAATAAGCTACTCTTAAGGAGGGTATTAAGTTTTTTAGGCTTTTATATATACCTAAGGGTTTATAAATAGTATAGTAAGTAAGATTAAATCTATAAGTAATATAATATAAAATCTTTAAAGTTTAATAAGAAATAAAGCTATTACTATATAAGGAATATATACTAAGTATTATACTTATTAGTTATTAGGAATAAGCTATAAAATAAACTAATTATAACTATTTACTATAAAAGGCCCTATTAATATTACTATATTATAATAGTTAGGTTTAACCTAAGGGTATAGAGTAAGTCTAAGTATAGTATTTATAATCGAGTGGATTAAGACATTATAATAAGCAATATAGGTTATAATCTAGTAATAGTAGAATAGTAGATTTAATATAACTAAGTGTATTAATAGCTAAAGAGCTTAAGGCTCTAGTCTAAAGTGCTAAGTGAATATATATATACTTAGGTAAGCTTATAGTAGTAAGCTATAGCTTATATATAAGCTATAAGTCTAATCGTAAGTCTATTATAAGCCTATAGGGTAATATATAACTAGCTTATAGTAGTTATTATAGGGTAAGGAAATTTATAGGTACTATAATAGTTCTACTAGTTATAACCGCTTAGTCCTAACCTAGGCTATAATATAATATCTCCCCTCTATTAGTCTTATCTTTAAGACTTATACTAAAACTACTTAGCCCTTCTATTCTTTAGTAAGTCTAACTTAATCCTATAACTATTCCTTCTTTTATTCTACTAATAATATATTAGAGTTAAAAGCCACTTAGAACTAAAAAGTATAATCTATCCTTATTAAGAATACTAGCTTCCTTATTATACTATATAGCTATTATAAGCCTTAGAAGCTAAAATGCTAGGCTAAAGAAGGCTATAAGCACTACGCTTAGTATATATATTACAAGCATAAGTATGATAGTAAGAGGGTTACTATACTTAATAGTGCGTTTCTAGTTTCTTAGTTGTATTTTATTGTTTTTCTTACTTACCTATCTAGTGGACCGCTTTACTATTAAGAAGTATCGCCTAGAGCGTAAGGAAGAGGTAGCTAAGAACGAACTAATTAATTTGCAATAGTAAGTAAATAAACATCTTAATTATCTAATATATCTCTATTAATAGAAACATTAGTTATAAAAGAAAGGGGAGGAAATGCTTTATCGTAATATTAAGATATTAGATAAGCTAGAAGCGGTAGAAAATAAGGAATTATTTACTGTAGTAAAGGCCTAGCTAGTAAGGGCCGCTAATATTATTGACTAGGGGGAGTTCCTCTCTACTTTACTTAGTTCCTTTATTACTAGTGAAAGTTCTTTAGGAGGCATTATATATAGGTAAGGTATTTAGTTAGTTCCTATATATTCTTACTCTTAGGGTAATCTTTCTATTTGATAAGGTATTCTATTTACTTATTTACCTATCTAATATCTAGGATTATTTCTATAGTATATTCCTTAGGTCCTTTAACCTTAGTTTCTAGCTTATTACTAAACTTAGTATAAATAGTATTTATAGCTATCTTAAGAAGTAAGATATAAAAAACTAAGTAAAGTCTAACTTTTAGTAGTAAGTCTAACTGGTAGTTATTTTCTAAGATTTTTTTGATGATTTTATAAGGTCTAATAAATTTATAATCTAGTTTTTTATTTTATCGTTTTATTTTAATGTTTTTTATTATAAGGTAGACTATATCTCCCTCCTAAAAGGATAGTCCCTTTATTCTTTTCTTATTATAGTGTTTTTATATTTAGTTATATATAAATTTAAGTTTAGTTTTTATTTCTTTATATAGGTTTTTTAATTTTTCTAATATAAGGATAGCTTTTAAGTTAGTATTCTTAATATTTCTTTTAGCTTAGTAAGTATTAAGGGTAAATCTAAAGTTTATATAGGCTAGTATAATCTTTATGCTTTTATTAATAGTAGTATTATAGCTTAGCTATATAGTTACTAACTTCTTAATCTAATCTATTTATTTATAGTTAATATAGTATTAAAGATACTATTCTAAGACTTAGTTTATTTATTCTATCTAGCTATTAATCTACACTCTAAAGGCAATTATAAGTTAGTAATTTAATCCTAAATAGCTTATTAGTGCTTACTAAAATTTAAAAGCGAATAAAGATCCTTAATCTAATAAGATCTCTATTAGAAGTCTATAAATACTAATAATATATTATAGGAAGATATAAGTAAACTGCTCTATATCTATAGATTCTTAGTAGGGAATAAAATAGGAAAATTTTATAAGTTTATCTATAATAATAAGAATGCTATTATATATAACTCTAGTCGTAAGGTCTTTTAATAGGGGTAATTTAGTAATAAAGTCTATAGTAATAAAGTCCTATAGTTATTTAGTAATTAATAGGGGTTATAATTCTCTATATAGCTTATAGTATTATACCTTAGTTTTCACATAAAGATTATATTAATTTATAACTTCTTTAATAATATTTTTTATATTAGGGAATTAATATATTATTCTAACTTATTTAAGGGTTTTATTAACTCTTTAATATCTATATAAGGGATATTTATAAACTTCTTATATAAGCTAGTATTATAGTTCTCTAGGAACTTATAGCTTCTCTATCTTATTATCTAAGTGTAGCTTATTATTATATTATTAAATCTATATATAGAGTTCATTAGTATTTATAATAATATATATATATTCTAGAGTTTTCTTTTTTCGTATAATTATAATATATTTTTACTTAAAATATCCCTTAGTATTAAAGTTAAGAATCTATTTATTAAGTTTAGGGTTCTTAGTATTAAAATCACTTTATTAACTAATAGTATTAGCCTTTTTATTTTCTAATTCTTTTTAGTAAATAATAATATAGTTAAATTCTAAAAGATATTTAGTATATTATAGTTATTATTTACTAAGTTCTTAGGTAGTTATAAAATATAAAATATTCTTATAGTCTATATAGACTTTAATCTTATATTTACTTCCTTAAAGGTAGTATTAGAATTCCTTAAATAAGTTAATAATAGTAAGGAATTCCTTATTATAAATAGAGTAGTTAAGCTTAGTACTATATATTTTATAAGAGAAGAAGGCAATTAGGTAAAGTATCCTAATGTTATTATATTATTTAATAACTCTTCCTTATATAAAGTCTAATAAGTTAGTTTTAAGCTTAATTTCTCTTTTAAGGTTAAAGGTTATTAGTACTAGCTTACTAGTAATAAGTTCTTTAATCTTCTTAAATACTTATTAGGTAGCTATATCTTATTAGAATACTTCTCCTTTCTTAGTAAACTATATAAAAGGAATAGCTATACTACTAAAGTTCTTAATAAACCTTTAATAGTAGTTAGTAAATCTAAGGAATAATTATACTTTCTTAAGGTTTTCTAGTAGTTTCTATTCTCTAATTATAATAATTTTTTTTAAATCTATCTTAATCTTATTATAAAAGATAATATATCTAAGAAATTCTACTTCCTTAGTATAGAAATAACTTTTCTTTAGTTTAACTAAAAGTTTATAATCTTATAATACTTATAGTACCTTATAAATATATTCTATATATTCTTCTTCTATTTTAAAGAAGATTAGGATATTATTTAGGTAATATATAATAAAGATATCTAAGTACTCTTATAATATATAGTTAATTATATATTAGAAGGATATAAGTGTATTTATAAGTCTAAAAGGTATAATAAAGTACTTAAAAAGTCTAAACTTAGTTCTAAATATAGTTTTCTATTTATCCCCTTCCTTAATATAGATTAGATTATATATGCCTTTAAGATTTAGTACTATAAATACCTTTATTCTATAAAGCTAGTCCTTTAGCTTTATAATAAGGGGTAATAAGGTTTAATCTTTAATAGTAATTTTATTTAATCTTTAGTAATTTATAATAAGTCTAAGTTTTTTATTCTTTTTAGGAATAAATATAACTAAATATCTAGCTAATAACTTAGAGACCCTAATACATTCTTTTTATAGTATTTCTTTAATATATTCCTTAAGCGTTTATAATTACATTTTATTAAGATTAAAGATTTTATAGAATATAGTTAAAATTCCTTCTTTTAATATAATTTTATATATTTATTAGTTAAATTCTAATAGGCTTATCTTAAGTTCTTCTATAAAGAGTTTTTTATAAATATAGTACTATATTAATATATTCTTTAGTCTATCTACTTTAGGGAGTTTCTTTTATTCTTTAAGATCCTTATTTATCTAAGTGAATTATTATTATAAGTGCTTAATCATTCTCCTAATTTAGTTCTTCTTACCTTTCTAATGCTTATATTATATTCCCTTTAGGGGTAGTAAAGTATCTTATATTTCCTTATTTAATACTTTACTATCTATCTTATTATTAGTTAAAGTATAAGATCTCTCTTTATTAATATTATAATCGCTAGGGAGTATATTATCTTTATTAATATATATCTAGCTAGTTCTCTAGTTAATATATAGGTTGAATTTCCTTAGCTATAAATAACTAAGAATAATATTATAGTATTATATAGGTATAATATTAAGAGTAATACCTTAATTCTTTCCTTTAATAAATACCTTTAAGTAATTAAGTTCTTAGGTAATAAGTTTATCTTTATATATAAATAGATTGCTCTTAATATTATATACTATATAAAGCTTTTATTTATTCCTTTATAGTAGCTTTAGCCTATTAATTATACTTAGGTTAATATATAAGGCCTTTACTCTATAGTCTACTAATATATTAAGCTATTCTCTCTTAATTTATATATATAACTTTAGTATCTTCTATAAGTTTATAGTTTTTATTATACTTAGAGCTTTTATTAGAAGTAGTTCTTTCTTTTAGTCTTTACCTACCTATCGCTTTAGTATAGATAATAATATACTTTTCCTAATTATTTATATTAATTAATATTAGTATTTATATTAGTATATTATTAAATATATTAATACTATACTTAGTCTTTAGTGTTCTTACTAGTATAAGTAGTAAAATTAAATCCTTTTTATTATATTTTTAGGATTTAATTATTAATTTCTTCTTTCTTATTTTTATAGTAAGAATAATCCTTATTCTTATACTATAGGGTATTACTTACTAAGCACTAGGTTTATTTCTTTACTTTCTATTTCTTCTATAGTACTTTAAGTGTATTATACTATTCTATGATTTTAGTATAGGTATATACCTTATATTCCTTAATTATATAATCTTTTAGGTCTATTAGTCCTTTTAGGTATACCTATAGAAAGTAATAGTTTCTTTCCTTAATTATTATAACTTTATATTTAACTATTAGGTAAATCCTAATATAGTTATAAGTTTCTTACTTAAGGTAAGGATTATTTAGTAGGAATCTAAGGACTCTAATAGGATAGTAATTATTCTCTACTTTTTCGCTTATATATATATAATAATAATAGTAATAGTATAATATTTAGGATAATTCCTAATATTCTAGCGTTAATAGATATAGTTTAGAGTTATCCCTTACTTCTATCTTAAGTTACTTTAGATTAAGCCTTACTAAGGTTTATAGCTAGGCTTAAATATAGATAATATCTCCCTTATAGGTATTCTCTTACTTATAGATTAATTATTTATATTTATCCTTATCTATCTTTTAGCACTAAGTACCTTAGCTATTATACTTATATATTACCTACTATAATTATAAGGGTAATATTAGTGGTTTTTTATCTTTATCTAATATATTATTAATACTTATATACCCCTTACTTTAGTCCTTATCTTTAGGCGCTTAAATATCTATATTTATAATAAGCAATCTAAGCTATCTTACTCGCTTAGCTTTATATCCTACCTTAAGGCTAGGAATGTTTTCTTATTATATATAGAAGTATTAGTAGATATAGTTATCCTCTTCCTACTAAGGCGAGAGATCTATACTATATTCTTCTTTTATTAGTTCTAGGGTCTTTAGGTAAGATTATTAGTTTAGGATCTCTACTTTAACTATAGATTACTTATAGGGTTCTTCTCTCTTAATTATAATAATTATTTTGCCTATTAGAGATATTATAGCTTATACCTTAAGCACTAAGGTCTAAAGTTTTTATATAGCTTTAATATTATTTAGTTTATTTCATTCCTTCTCTAGGGTCTTAAGTTAGTTCTAAGCCTCTTTATTAAGTTACTTCTTATTTTTATATAAAGAGTTACTTTATAGCTAGAATAGATTACTTAAAGCTCCTATAAGGTTATAACTATTTCTTATTATTATAAGGGTTTTTATTTATCTTATAGTTTAGGGTTTATTATTATATTAGTAGCTAGTAAACTAAAGGTACTTACCTTTTAGTATAGGCTTATACTACTATTCTATCTTAGGTTTCTAGCACTTGCTTTTAAAGTGTTCTATATTCCTATAGTTTTAATACTTAACTTTTAAGTAGTTATATTTAGCTGCTTTAAGTTCTATTAGTCTAATAGTAATCCTATAGGATATATTACTATTCCTTTCTTAGCTATTATTATAACTTTTATTACTTTAGCTAGGGTAGTAAGGGTTATATATTATATCTCTCCTTTTTCCCCTAGTAATAGACTTTTCTTTATATCTTTTATACTATTATTTATTAATCTTAATAGCTATAGTAATAAACTCTATAAGGGTATTAGGTTAATTAGCTTTATATAGCTTATTCTTTACTTCCTCTTTTAGTCCTTTATAAAAGATTTCTATAAGGATATTATTATTCTATTTAAGGTGTATAATAGTCTAGTAGAACTAAATAGTATAGGTAGCTATAGACTTATCTTATCTAATTTTATAGATATTAATAGTAGCCTACTATTCCTTATTAATTATTCTGAAATTATCTTTAAGCGCTATTTTAAAGTTATCCTATTTAGAGAAGATATTAGTTATTATTTAATCGTACTTATCTTCCTTATTTTCTAGGAAGTTATATATAATAGGTTTAAACTATATAGTAATAATTCCTTTAAGTTAACTATTAGCGAATAGAGCCTTTATTTCTCTTAATGTAAGCTTAATCAGGAAGAATTAGAAGTATATCTTTATCCTTATAAGGAAAGATATAATATCTTTTAAATCTCCCTTAAATAGAGTTAGTATAGAGGGTTTAATACTTTCCCTTAAGTCTTATAGCTTATATACTACTATTATAAGCATACTAAGCTATAGTATATTCTATACTTAACTCTTTAGTCTATTAACTAAGTTATATAATTATATAATCTTAGTAATTATCTTAGCTTAGCTTAAAGCTATATTATATACTAATAGGCTAATTATAATTATTAGGTATATTCTAAATATACTAAATAGTAGATATTACTTAGGCTAATATAGTAAAATACTAAATAAGAGCTATTAATATATAATAGTTAGATCTAACCTAAGAGTATAGAGTAGGTCTAAGTATAGTATTTATAATTAAGTAGATTAGGATATTATAGTAAGTAATATAGATTATAGTCTAATAATAATAGAATAGTAAATTCAATATAACTAAGTATATTAATAGCTAAAGAGCTTAAGGCTTTAGTCTAAGGTACTAAGTGAATATATATATACTTAGGTAGGCTTATAGTAGTAAGCTATAGCTTACGTATAAGCTATAAGTCTAATCGTAAGTCTATTATAAGCCTGTAGGGCAATATATAACTAGCTTACGGTAGTTATTATAGGGTAAGAAAATTTATAGGTACTATAATAGTTCTACCGGTTATAACCGCCTAGTCCTAACCCGGGCTATAACATATATTATCTATATAAATAAGGATACCTTAAGCGTTTTAATACTAACTTTAATTATAATTATATATTTTTTATAATATTATAATATATATATATAAAAGAGATATTATATATATACTTATATCCCTCTTATATCTAACTTGCATAATGGATCTTAATTATACTAAGGCTGGTATATAATATTATATGGGCTTATTTGCACTAGCCCTAGTGTAGGTATGCATCGCCTTTTATATAAAGTGTTAACTCGGGTTTAATCAACGCGTCGAGTTATATGCAAGTAACTAAGCTATGCAGAACAGGTGTGGAGCGCACTTAATAGGCCAAACGTTTCCGACCTTATCCCCTTATAAACCTGTTTTGTCGGTGCAAGACAGCTATGTCAGCCTACTCTCCGATACATCATCTAATAGTGGTTTAGTGATAAGTGATTCCCTTCACTTGGCTTGATTGTGGTCTTTTGTAGACTCGAACCATCAACTATGATGCCTGGCGTTCAGAAATGCGCTTCAACCAAGCCCTTCGGCTTTCCAAAGCAAGACAACCACTCGTCGTCATACTGGCTCCAAAGTGTGCAGGGCGATCCTCTCCTGGATCATCTCACGACACCTGAGCTGCCTTTATCGGCAGATATTGTCATCATCGGTTCTGATGTAAGTGTCCCACGAGTACCTGGCTGGCTTGACTAAACATCGTCCACAGATGACCGGGACGCTTACCGCCAAACACTGCATCGAGACATGGCCTGAAGCGAAAGTTGTAGTTCTGGAGGCCCGTCAGTTCTGCTCAGGCGCCACTGGCCGAAATGCTGGCCATGGCAAACCCGATCAGTGGCGCGGGTTCATCGGGTATGAGAAGGCTTTTGGCACACAGCAGGCTCTCAAGGTGCGCCAGAACCTCGTTGTGTCTCGGCCTCTCTAACGTGATCTCGCAGATTCTGCAAAACGAGCAGCAGACGTGGTATAACTTGGTCCAGTACATACGTGACAACGACGTCGACTGTGATCTTTGAGTTGGGGACACACTAGATGTTCCATTGACCCCAGAGGCTGCAGAGGTCTCAAGGGACACCATTGGCCGTTTCAAGGCAGCCGGCGGCAATGTCGATCATATCAAGGTCACGCAGGATCCGGCCAAAGCAGAAGAGGTTGTAAAGTCTAAACGCTCAAAAGCAAACACTAGTTATATGTGATACGACTAACATTCTTGCAGATGTCCCGTATCAAAGACGCGCAGGCTTGTTATGCCTGGTCTGCGTCAACTCTGCATCCCTGGAAACTCTCTGCCCACGTTATGCGTGAGAGCCTCAAGAAGGGTGTCAACCTCCAGACACACACCAAAGTCACCCAAGTTGTTCAGTCTTTGAATATAGCAGGGAGATGGACTGTAAAAAGTGACCGTGGTGAGATCGAATGCTCGCAGGTCATCCATGCAACCAACGCGTATAGCCCCGCCCTCGAGCCCTCTTTGCGTGATTTAATTAATCCTATGCCTCACATGTGCAACAAGGTCACTCCACCCGTTAGCTTCAAGGGATCTCAGGGGCTCAGTAACTCATACGGTGTTCTGCTACCAAACGGTGGCCTGTTCAGCATCAATCCTCGGATACCACGGAAGGCCCAGTCCTTTTCGGCGGCTGCAATCCTGATCAGGAGGAGTTTGGGAAGTGGTTGCAGGAGCATCCGGATAAATGCATAGATGATGACCTGTTGGGCTTCAAATCTGTGACAACGGCTGTCCAGGAATTTGCAGAGTCCCGATTGAAAGAATGGGGAACGTATTCTACAAATCAGGCTGAGCATTACAGCCACGCGTGGAGCGGTATCATTGGAATGGCAAGACAATCTTTCAGCTCGCCTCAATCTTAGACATGGGCTAATGTTAAAGTAGAGCGCGGATGGTGTGCCATTCATAGGACAGTTACCGGGACTACCAGATCAGTGGGTTTGTGCCGGCCACCATGGACAGTAAGTTACACTTTTTCGCAATAGCAACTGGTGGTTCTACGTTTCAGATGCGGCAGCTAACGATATGACTACTTCTACGAAACAGTGGAATGGCACGTATCTTCACCGCGGCACCAGGCTTAGTCAAGTTGATCGGCGGGAGCGCTTGGGCGGATACACAGCTCCCTGAAGTCTACCAAATCACCCGATCGCGGGTCAAGCAACTGACCAAGAGTCTCAACCTGGAAGACTCGGTTGTGTCTCGCCTCTAAGGAATGTGGGACACCGTGATATACTTACTCCCTTTGACGACAAGTCAGTTTCAATGCCAGTAGTGACACTATAATGAATGCTATTATAGACTTTACATACAGAAATATGGTCATTAATAGACTACACCGCGATTTAAAACCGTCCAACAGTATTCAGTCAATTACTATTCCATCATATTCTTGTCGTAATACTCGGCCTCCCATCCATTATGTTCCTGGATTCAGCCGACGCGACTACGTAGTGACCAGTCATTGCCTCAAACAAACGTAAACTAGCTCCTCGGGCTATTGACGTGACTGATGGTTACCGCAATGGACCCCTACAATATTGAGGGATTTTCTGCTGGCAGGGAACATACACTCAGCTCCTTGTTTCATCACATCCTTAACGCAGTTGCAAAACCATTGGAACAATCAAGCGATAAGCATGCACGAGACCTCGGATAAGCCCCCAGAAAACACCCAGGGCTAGACTGTAGCGATCCCCGCCTCGCAATCTTATCTTGCTTCCCCCAGACCACTGACAACCTCTCTCTTCAGGACTAACACCCATTTTCAAATTAATCAGACATTGAAGACAGTACTTCACTATCTTGAGCATGTTTCAAAATGCTAGAACCCCAAGAAGCTGACCATCCAGAGGCAACCAACGGGTGCGTTCCGGAAATAGGACACTGATCGCCTGCGTAAACTGCAAGGAAAAGAAGTTGAAGGTAAGGCCCCATTTCGACAGCGATTTACCGGTTAGGCGTCCTCCCTCAGCTAATCAGTTCCATAATTCAGTGTGACAATAAGGTCTCGGGGTGCGAGAACTGTCGCCGGTCTGCTTCAAGTCAATTGCCCCTTTTGTTACAGGCTTCATATCTGACAATTGTTTTCGGCCAATGCTCCTGTGGCTGACCATGAATGACAGTTTGCCTCGTGGAAGATCCAGCAACTAAGAAGCATCGGCCGCGAGACTACCTGGAAACCCTAGAACAGCGCGTGGCATTTCTTGAAGGCGTTCTGAAAAGCTATCGCCCAGACTTAGCCAACGATCACCTCTTTCAACACAATTCTCTTCCGCCGGCATCTCAATCTAGCTCTTCTATGATGGCACAGTCCATCGAGGAGCAGTACACTGGGTCATCAACCTTGACCAGAACCAGCGACGAGGACGACCAAAAAGGCGGATTAGACCAGTTGGCTTCGAAAGTTGGCCTACTAAGTCTGAATGCAGCCGGAGCAGAGCCTCCTTACTTAGGTTCATCGTCGACCTTTGCTTTCTCGCGGCTGATCAACTCATCGCTTCGTCAAGTAGTTTTATCACGTTCTCAAAATACCAGTACATCTGGTCAAAATGAAGACGAGTCATCCATACTACCAGCACCATGTCTGTTACCCGACTACGACACAGCCGTGAAGCTCAGCGACGCTTATTTTCAGAACATTCACACCCAGTACCCGTTCTTACATGAAGCAACATTCAGAGCGTGGGAGGCGGCAATAGTGAGCGGATCAACAGGCTTTGACACTCTCATATCCAGCCCTATTCCTCTGTTCTTCTTGGAAATGGTGAGTTTGGAAAGCTCCATCGTTTCATGGAAAAAGTTTGACATCATAGACAGGTGTATTCTGTTGGTGCTTAACTTTTGCCCGGTTTTGGATACTCATCAGAGGTGAGTAGGCAGATTCCCATCTTCTAGAGTTCTGAATTGACCGGGTTATAGCGACTTTACATCTCGGCGCAAATGTATATTAATCACATCCTACCACGTGATAACCTGGAAGCTATTCAAGCAATCTTGTGCTGCGCAGTTTACTCTCTCCGATCTTCAATTGTCACGTCGCATTGGTATGAGTAACACGAATGAGAAGAGAAGCTGTTGCTGACAATGGCCAGGAAGCTTGCTGGGCTAGCCCTACGTCAGTGTATTGATCTCGGTTATCATCGCAACTCCAAGCGTTTTAGGTCAACTACAGATCCACTTCGCCTGGAGTTGCGCAAGAGAGTTGTCTGGTGCGCCTACGTAATGGAAACCCAAGCTGCCGTCATGCTGGGCCGGCCTCAAGATATCCCCTAGCAAGAGGTTGATGCTGAGGTATTCACCACTGGAGCCCTTTGGGGAAGCCAACCCAAAGGAAGACTAGGGAGAACTCTGTTCAATCAGTACCGGTGTAGTATCCGATGGACATCGATGACTCATGTATTACCAATGTTGGGATTTACGGAACTCCACGAAACTCGCCGAATGAGCCGCCAACAAAGATTACGGCCGCTATTCACACATTCCGAATCCGACGGATTTTAAGTCGCATACACAGCTCTCTCTACTCGAACGTTCCGTCCTGTTGTTTTGCGAAGCACGACGATGACAGCCATGTCCAGCATTTTCGTGCCGAGGTTGAGCATTGGCGCGCCGGTATTCCTCCAACAACCCCTTGCACGGGTGAAGCACTTTCATTGTTCGCAACTTCGGACTGGTTTGACCTCGAGTACAACTATACTATACTACAACTCTACTGAGTTCAAATCATCGATCGCCAAGCAGGAACTGCGGACGGTGTTTTTCTCGACTGCCTGCAAGCTGCTGGGAGCATCTGTCATGGCTATCGTCGCCAGTTTCTGGGAAAGCCAACGAGCTATACATGGTCGGCCCTTCACGAGCTATTCCTCGCAGGATTGACATATCTTCACTGCCTGTGGACTTCATCGGCGGCACGCAAAGCACACCAGCAGAGCCAAGTAAGCAGCACTTGCACTGACTGCACAATCGTCTTGGTGATAATAGCAGAACGATGGGATAGTGCAGCCCCCTACCGCGATATTTTTGAAACGCTGGCCAATCGGACGATAATGATGATGGATGATAAGACTAATGGAAAACGGATGCTGCCGAGTGCGTCGACGGAAGCTGACAACTCGGATGAAGGGGATTTGATGCAGTGGATGACGCGTATGGCGGATGCCGGAATGTCTGAGGGGTTTGATGGGCTTCTAACTAGTTTGGAGGGGACTTTTCAACTCAGGCGCAAGAGTTTTGAGGTCAAGGAATTCCCGAAGAGAATTTCATGATCACTGTAAGCATATGGATCCTATTATAGCAACGCAAAGGCCGCGAAGACCAAAGAGCCAGCACTAAACAGCAGTCGAGGAACAATTATGGATGCGGTAGTCTCCTCGTCATCCCCCAAAGCATCATCATCATCATCATCATCATCATCATCATCATCATCATCATCATCATCATCATCACTGCCACTCCCGTCACTAGCCTTTGCAGAAGGTTCACAGTTGGGTTTGCATCTGCCTTAGCCACGGTGATCGGACGCCCAACTCCGTTATACGTCCAAGTATACCTTGTCACTCAAGGGGCTCGTGATTGCCCCGCAATGTTGGACGTTGTCTCGGTACCGTTGCGTGGTAACTCCCCAGGCTCATAGAAGGTGGCAGACTTGTTGCCACTAGGTGGAGTGAAGCCCAGCTTGTTATCGCACGAGAATGCGACCATGTACTCGGCGCAGTTGGGCCAGTTGTCGTCGTTCTCTATGAGGGACGCATATATCTCGTCGACGCCCAGAAGCGATGGATCAGTCTTGGGACATATTTCCCAGAAGCTGCCAAAATCATTGGCAGATGCATGCCTTCGAAAAGGTTTGTATGTCATCGTTGGAGGTCAACTGTTCGACAATATCCTCTCCATTAGCACCGCACGTTTCCATCTCGTCCCCCGTTCGATAGACTGAAGTCAACAGCTTTGCCATATTGTATGAACATGAGCCGGCAGCGTCGTCTGGGGGAGGATAGAAAGGGATCGTGTCCAGCCGGGGGTTGAGGCAGTAGGTTCCATTTACCGTTCCAATATCTCCAGCCGTCAACTGGTACTCACAACTGTACACTTGTTCTTCTTTCAACTTCAATATGCACCACCTATGCAGACATCTCAAGGGAAAAAAGGTCGCGTACCTGGTTCCAGCAGTGTCGACCCGCACAGTCGATTTGATCTTGCACTTGTACGCAGTCGCAGACATTGATACAATCAATGTTCTGTTCCTTGCAGTTCTTGTTGACACAGTCGGAGCCGTCTTCATCGGCCCTCTCGTAACACTTTTCCAACCCCTTCAGGTCTACACAATTGTTTGAGTCGAAATAGCCCACCTTGACAGCCAGTCCAGGCGTCCTTGCCAGGACGGCAGCCACCAAGGATAAAGTCGACAGTCGGTACATCATGAATAAATCGTGATCTGGGCTAAGTCAAGGGTTATTTTGGAAATCTGCGCTGGGAGGGAAGCTATTTTTGACTGGAGTGTCGCACATACTCATCAGCTATTCAATGTCTGGAACTCGGAGGCCTTTTGTATCAGTGATGATGCCATCAAGACCGTGCCAGGAATCGGTCAAGCTCTACTTGTACCTGCCTGTCGTTCATGCAGTTGCAGAGTCGAATATCGCTGCTGCCAAAAGTGGAGAGGATGGAGGTAGATCATCGAGTCCACATAGAGGCAGCTCCGGTACAGTGTGAACTGCTACCCTGTATTAATCAAATCTTTCAAGGTTGACGAGCATGTTCTTGAATCTGAAACGACTTATGACGTCTATGGTCTATCAAGGCAAGTTCAATTGATGTGGTATTGTGACTTAGGTCTTTTACTCAGATTGATCCCCGGAATGGATGTTTCGTCGATGAACCCGATGATCCTTTTGTGTTTTTCAGTACAACTGGAGAACGAATCTCCCATGCGTCCAAAAACTCCCGTATTTTCTTCGTCATCGTGGTTGTCATCGAACACCCAAGTTACTGCCGTGAAACGTATTCTAAAGGTATATAATGAAGCGCTAGGCATACTTTGCGTGAGCTGATGATACATGCAAACCATGCATTCAAGCTCTGTTCGTTGGCTCAGACTACGTGTGTGTGATTTGACTTGGCACGTTGCACCCTCAGTATTCCCTCAGTTATTTTAATGAGCCGTAACTCCGTAGATTATTCTATCCTTCGTGTTGACAACATTCTGTTTTCTGCGGTCAACACTTGGTGCTCTCTGCCTTACTCAGCGGACGGAGCACATTTGCAGATACAGCTAGCGACAACCATGGTGCGTTTCGCGTGCGCTCAACCGGAATCTGACAATTTGCACGTAGACTATGTGTGTGTGTGTACAGACTCAACTTCACAAAGCAGCTTGACTAGGCTGCGACATACCCATGCTCAACAACTAGACAATGGGCCATGAGATCGACTGACTTCTAATCCTCCTCCGTAGTTGATTCATCGATATCAAGTGTTGAACTCGAGGCGAGAAGTTAGGTGATGTAACTTTCAAGGGCATGGGCGGCTGCAGTGATCTCACTGAGTTTTTTTCATAAGTAGAGACTTACGAATGCGTCGAGTATTGTCTGTTGGATTGGCGTAGAAACTCACTTGGAAAGTCCATCACTCACGGTTGACCATTCGCGAAGAATAGGGGTCCGTAGGCCAGTTTCTCCGTTTGCGTGACATAACGTCATGTCTTCGAGCTGTGAGCAACTCAGGGTTAGTTGTTTGTGCCTTTGGACCTCAGACGTTTGCTTCCATAGGTGCCCTGCAGTTTGTTCTTGTGCACTCCGCAATATGGACGCCCCATCCCATAAACCCCCTTGCCGCAGTACTGGGTCCCCAGTGAAACGGTGCGAGGCATGGATGATAGGCCGGGGATGAACAGCGTGCGACGCTGTCTCGGCGGCTCGGCACGGAGGTGGTGAGAGCGAGATCCTCTTTTGACTGTATTCGTAGATCGCAATTCAACAAGACGGAGCGGAGCATTAACGGAGCGTCGCCCTTGGTGCCGAGTTGGGATTGAGGGGGACGATGCCGTACACATACGAGAGACTGCATCAATCACCAACAGCCTCTTGCAGCAATTCCGGCTAACGACGACGATCACTCTTGACTGGAAGCCTCATCTTTGACAAGCACCATCGCTAGCTAGCATTAGTGACGGGAATAACAAGGCGCGGATCGGCGGGACGGCTCCTTATTGGAGCATAAACCGAAGATGCCATTCACGCTTGCAGGGTTGTATCCCCGGCAGCCCGTTTCATCCCCCTTCTGTTTCAGTCGCCATGTTCCTGACGCGGGACTGACATGGAATATCCACGCTGCTCCGTGGCCAAGGCGGCCACGGCCACGCAATGCCGCAGGCCCAGGACACTTAAGTCCCGACAAACGAATCGACCCCATCCGCATTGGGCATCTTGCGGTAGGAGTCTCCAGGGCGGCATAACTTGCCATTCGTGCAATATTCACTCCCCCACCGTCATCTATGTTTGGTCTGTCTCCGCCAGACCCGCCCACTCGGACTCCTGTAATCCCAGCCGGCATCGTCAACTCTCGGAGGTTGTAAGGACTACGGAGTGTGTGTACGCGGAAACCAGCCAACAAGATGCTTATATATAAAGACGCGCCGTCGCAACCTTAACTCAATCCTTTTTCTCTCCTCAACGCAGGCAATCATCTATCTCTTAAAGCATCTTCCTCTCTTTCAGCTTCTACCTTTATCCACTATCCAGCGGACCGGTTCCCTGCCTTGCTTCTTTCAACACCCCCTTTTGAACTTTCCCAACCACCTAAACCCACCACATTCAAAATGAAGTTCTCCCAGATCGCTCCCCTAGCCGCCGCCGTCGGCGCTGTTGTTGCCAGCCCCACGCCTACTCTCCAGAAGGTCGACCGCTCAATCGTCAAGCGTGCCACCATCACCGACGCCTGTGACATCGGCTACGCCAGCACCAACGGTGGAACTACCGGTGGCGCTGGTGGCACTACCACCACCGTCTCCTCGCTAGCTGAGTTCAGCTCTGCCGCTGAGGCCGATGAGGCCCACGTCATCGTCGTGGACGGTGCCATTTCCGGAGCTGTCAAGATCCGCGTTGGCTCTGACAAGACTATCGTTGGAACGTCTGGCGCCTCTTTGACTGGAATCGGTCTGTACATCAACAAGCAGTCCAACGTCATCATCCGCAACCTCGCCATCTCCAAGGTCGAGGCTGACAACGGCGATGCCATTGGCATCCAGGCCTCCTCCAACGTCTGGGTTGACCACGTCGACCTGTCCTCGGACCTCGACAGTGGCAAGGACTTCTACGACGGCCTGCTGGATGTCACCCACGCCTCCGAGTGGGTTACCATCTCCAACACCTACTTCCACGACCACTACAAGAACTCCCTAGTCGGCCACTCTGACAACAACGCCGACGAGGACACCGGCACCCTCCACGTCACCTATGCCAACAACTACTGGAACAACGTCGGCTCGCGCTGCCCGTCTGTCCGATTCGGCACTGCCCACATCTACAACAACTACTACGTTGATGTTGCCACTTCCGGTGTTAACACCCGCATGGGTGCTCAGGTTCTTGTCGAGTCTACCCAGTTCGAGAACGTTAAGCGTGCCATCACCAGCCTCGACTCTGACGAGACTGGCACCGCCGCCGTCAACGATGTCGACCTCGGTGACAGCACCAACGATGCTCCCACCGGCAGCGCCTTCTCCGTCCCCTACGAGTACAGCCTTGTCGGCAGCGGCAGCGTCCAGGGCGCTGTTGTCGGAACCGCGGGCAACACTCTTTCTCTCTAAGTTTCTTTGAGATGGAACGAGTGAGAAAAGGATCTGTGTGTGGATTTTGCCTTCGAATCACCGATGGGCTCGGCAAACCACCTAGCTCTGAGAGTCCAGAGTGGTAGTGTTAGGAAGAGTTGTATGAGATAGCTCGATTGCTTGGGTTCACGGTTGTATATCTTTTTTAAACAATTGAACATATATTGCCTCAAGTGTCTGTATCCTTGATTATGATTGCTGTGCTTGATGTGAGAGTTTCGTAAGCCAAGGTAAAAGCTGAGCTGACGAAGAAAAATGTGATCGACGAAAGGGGAAGCCGAAGTGGGGCGCGGACCCACGGAAGAAAAGGCGTCATCCAAGCTATTCCTAATTTCCAACCACGAAAAGTGATCATGGCATGTCTTTGTTTAAATTGCATCGTCGTGGGCATTTTTGTCTCATTTTCAAACTTGACTCGGTCCAATTGGTATAGGCTACTACGTACGGCCAATCGCCACAGCCCAGAGCCTCTCATCTCACCTCAAGTCACCACCTTCTTTGGCCCTCATCATGTTCCGCAGCCGCGCAACGTTGGCCGCTCGCGCCGCCGGGCGGTCGGCCATGACAGCACAGACTGCTCCGACGATCCGAAATTTGGCCACGGCATCATCAGTCGTGTCGGGATCCAGAAGCCACAAGGTCGTCGTCATCGGCGGTGGCACCGCGGGCTTGGCCATCAGTCACCAGCTGCTGCGGTCTGGCAAGTTCGCCCAGGACGACATCGCCGTCGTCGACCCGGCCGAGTGGCACCACTACCAGCCCGGGTGGACGTTGGTTGGCGGTGGACTCAAGACCAAGGAGAGCCTGCGAAGGCCCATGAACAGCCTGATTGACCCCAAACTCAAGTTCTACAGCGACAGCGTTGACGCCTTTTCCCCGGAAGATAACTTCATCACGCTGGGGAACGGCGACAAGGTCAACTATGACCAGCTCGTTGTCGCACCGGGTATCACCGTCAGCAACGGCAGCGTCAAGGGACTACCCGAAGCGCTAGCTGACCCGCACTCGCCCGTCTCATCCATCTACGGCTACGACACCGTCGACAAGGTCTTCCCCTCCATCGAGAAGCTCAAGAAGGGCAACGCCATCTTCACCCAACCCGCAGGCGTCATCAAGTGTGCAGGCGCTCCCCAAAAGATCATGTGGCTCGCCCTGGACTACTGGAAGCGAGCAGGCCTGTACAGCCCCAGCAACTCTTCCGCCTCAGCCGTCAACATCACCTTCGCCACCGGACTTCCCTCCATGTTTGCCGTGCCCAGGTACAGCGCCAAGCTCGAGGAGATGCGTAAGGAGAGGGGCGTTGAAGGCCTGTTCCAGCACGACCTCGTCGCCATTGACGGCAACACGGCCACCTTTGCTCGCCCAGACGGCCAGGAGCAGGTCACTAAGCGCTTCGATCTCTTGCACGTCGTCCCCAAGATGGGACCTCATGCCTTCGTCAAGAACAGTGCCCTAGCCAACGAAGCTGGGTACGTCGATGTCGATGAGGCGACCACTCGTCACAAGAAGTACCCCAACGTCTGGTCTGCCGGTGATGCCTCCAGCCTGCCAACGTCCAAGACGGCCGCTGCAATCACTGCGGAGGCTCCAGTCCTGGTTTCCAACCTGCTGTCATCCATTCAGGGCAAGGACCTCGCCGCCGCCTACGACGGTTATGCCTCGTGCCCGCTCGTCACAGGCTATGGTGAGGTTCTCCTCGCTGAGTTCAAATACGGCGGAGTGCCCCAGGAGACATTTGGCTGGCTTGTTGATCAGACAGTTCCCCGCCGGGCATTTTACCATTTGAAGAAAGACTTCTTCCCCTGGGTACACTATCAATCTATGGTTAAAGGAACTTGGGGTGGACCTAAGGGGTGGCTTAAGTGAAGAATGTAGGAGAGTATAAAACATTATGAAACATATATTAAGTTATCCCTTTATAAGGGAACATAATATATAATAATTACTATATTATATATTAATATATGAAAAAGAAGTATAAAGATTAACTAAAATTATAATTTTATTTAGCTTTTAAATTTATTACTTAAATATATTTTTATTTATCTTTTTAGATTAATCTTATTAGTATAATAAGAGTTCCTAGATAAATAGGCTAATAGGTTACTAGTAGGGATTTAATAGGGTAAAATAAATAGTTAGAAGAAGGATAATAGTTTCTTTTAAAGGGATATTAAGGATTAATATTAATTAGAGAAAGTTAAGAGAGATTAAAGAGATTTTTATTTTATTTTATAAAAAGATTCTTCTCTTTTTATAGAGATATAAGAGAAAGAAAGCTCTTTAAGCTTAAAGCTTAAGTTCTTTACTTTTATTTATAAGAGAATTTATAATCCTTCTTTTCTAATTACTTTATAAATTAATATTTACTCTTTATTCTTAATATAATAATTATTAAGCTAATAGTTAGCTCTTATTAATACCTTACTAATATTCTTTCTTATTATTAACTTAATAATTATTCTTATAATATACTTTCTTACTAAAGAGTACTAAATATAGAACTATTAGAGTATATATATATAATTTAGTATAACCTTTTATAAATATTTAATAATTATTCTTATTATATTTTAATTATATACTTAAAATTAATTCTAACTTAAGTATCTTTCTTTATAATCTTTCTTTATTCTTTTTTTACTCTTATATTATTATTATATTATATATAATAAGTAAGTTAAATAAAATAAAGAATATTAAGATTATAAATTATCTTTTTTTTTCCCTTTAAGGAAAATATTTTATTATAAAGTCTAAATTAATTATAAATTAATCTTAATATAAAAATAACTTATAATTAATTAAATTTAATTTAATTTATTTATACTTAATTTAGCTAATAGCTTTCTAATCTTTCTTCTAAGTAATTTAAACTAGTTTATAATAGGAAGGAAAAACCCTAATAGTAAGCTATAAGATAAAAAACCCCTTACTACTCTTACCTAAAGGGGAAATAAGTTAAGCTTAATATATATTTATAGTAATATATAGTATAGATAAGTTTACTTTATAAGAAAAGCTAATTATATACTTATAATAATAAATCCTTATAGAGCTTAGCCTAAATTATATACTAGAACTTATTCAATCTTAAGGTAGGCTTAAGTTATTTATATTATTCCTTATCCTCTTAGGTATTATCCTCTTTATTAATTAGTATTAATATACCTTCTCTAACTTTTAATAGTATTTACTCTTTTATTAGGTTAATTAGCTTAAATACTATAAGGGTAAAACTTAAACCTAGGTTTAATTTAGCCTAAGGCTACTTTAAGGGTTACTTAAGCCCCCTTTAAGTAAGATAGTTTAATACTATAAATAGTATTAATATTAATAATACTATTATATTCTATAATAAGTATATTTTAATTTAATTTATTTATACCTAATTTAGCTACTAGCTTTTTAATCCCTCTTTTAAGTAATTTAAACTAGTTTATAATAGGAAGGAAAAACCCTAATAGTAAGCTATAGAATAAAATACTCTTTATTACTTTTACCTAAAGGGGAAGTAAGTTAAGCTTAATATATATTTATAGTAGTATATAATATAAATAAGTCTACTTTATAAGAAAAGCTAATTATATACTTATAATAATAAATCCTTATAGAGTTTAGCCTAAATTATATACTAAAACTTATTTAATCTTAAGGTAGGCTTAAATTACTTATATTATTCTTTATCCTCTTAAGTATTATCCTCCTTATTAATTAGTATTAGTATACTTTTTCTAACTTTTAATAGTATTTACTCTTATATTAAGTTAATTAGCCTAAATACTATAAGGGTAGAACTTAAACTTAAGTTTAATCTAGCCTAAAGCTACTTTAAGAGCTACTTAAGCCCCCTTTAGGTAAGGTAATTTAATACTATAAATAGTATTAATATTAATAATACTATTATATCTTATAGTAAGTATACTATATATCTATATTATTTATTTAGAATACTAAATTATATAGATCTTTTTATATAAGTATTCCTTATTTATTCTTACTCTTTTTATATTATATAATATATATAAAACTATATTAAGTATAGCTCTTTATAATTATAATATACTATAAGGATCTTACTAATAAAGGTAAAGTATATTATATCTTTTATATAATAAGACTCTTTATAATAGCTATACTTAGCTTATTCTTAATAGTATTATATAATATATCTAAAGTAAAAGTACTTAAAGTATTATTTAGATTAAATCTCCTTTAAATAAAGCTTAATCTAATAAATCTTTATAATTATAATTATATTTTAATTATAAAGTTTATTTATATTTATTAGTTTAATTAATAATATAATTAGTAATTAATAAGGTTTAATTATATAATAACTTTATAATAGTTTTATAGTATATACTTTAATATTATTTATATATTAAATATTTATTATAAGATCTTTAAATAAGCCTTTTATATAGCTAATTAAGATCCCTTTAGTAATTACTATAAACTACCTTAAGACTTAATATATATTTATACTAAAGATAGTAAGAATCTATATATTATTCTTTAGGAGATTTATAATTAATCTATAAAAAATAATTATAATATCCTTATTAAGGATATAATATAAAATTATTATAAAAGAGAGATAATCCCTTAGGAGGGTATAATTAATAAATATTATAATATTTAATAGTATATAAAATATAATATTAAGAATTATATTTAATAACTTAATAATAATCTCCTTAATAAGATAAAAAAAGACTATTTTAAATAGTAATACTATAAGGGATTAAAGTATCCTCTTATTATAAGTAATTTAAGCTTAAGTTAGGTCTTTAGTAGGTTTCTAAAGAGTAATTAAGATTATTTTTTTAATAGTAAGTATAATTATTTCTATAAGAGTAAATAAGATTAAAATCTCTTTACTTATATATTAAGTATAGCTTATAGTAGTATTAATTAGAATAGCTATTATTTCTTAAACTAAAAAGAAAGTAGCTATTAGGATAATTACTTTAAGTTTATTTTTAATCTTAATAATAAGATCTTTAAATTAATTATAGGTTATTTCTATATTAAGCTTAGCTTATAATTAGTATAGGTTTTATAGTAAAAAATTTCCTTAAGGGGAGAAAAAAGATAGTTTATAATCTTAATATTCTTTATTTTACTTAATCTACTTATTATATATAATATAATAATAATATAAGAGTAAAAAGAAGGTAAAAAAAGGTTATAAAGAAAGATATTTAAATTAGAATTAATTTTAAGTATATAACTAAGGTATAATAAGGGTAATTATTAAATGTTTATAAAAGGTTAAACTTAATAAATTATACTTAATATATAAGTAGTAAAATTTTAATCTTATTTATTCTTATAGAAATAATTATACTTATTATTAAAAAAGTAATCTTAATTACTCTTTAGAAAATACTTACTAAAGATTTAATTTAAGTTTAAATTATTTATAATAAAAAGATATTTTAATTCTTTATAGTATTATAATATAAAATAATCTTTTCTTATCTTACTAAAAAGATTATTATTAAATTATTAATTATAACTTTTAATATTATATTTTATATACTATTAAATATTATAATATTTATTAATTATACTTTTTTAAAGGATTATATTTTATTTATAATAATCTTATATTATCTTTTTAATAAAGGTATTATAATTATTTTTAATAAATTAGTTATAAATCTTCTAAAAGGTAATATATAAGTTTTTATTATCTTTAGTATAAATATATATTAAATCTTAAGATAGTTTATAATAATTATTAAAAATATCTTAATTAATTATATAAAAAGCTTACTTAAGAATCTTATAATAGATATTCAATAAGTAAATAATATTAAAATATATATTATAAAACTATTATATAAGTAAATCTTATTAATTATTAATTATATTATTAATTAAATTAATAAATATAAATAAACTTTATAATTAAAGTATAATTATAATTATAAAGATTTATTAAATTAAGCTTTATTTAAAAGGGATTTAATTAAAATAATACTTTAAGTATTTTTACTTTAAATATATTATATATTACTATTAAGAATAAGCTAAATATAATTATTATAAAAGGTTTTATTAAATAAAAGATATAATATATTTTATCTTTCTTAATAAGATTCTTATAGTATTTAGGCTAATTAATTTAATAAGAGAGTAAATATTATTTAAAGTTAGAAAAAGTATATTAATACTAAATAATAATAAAGATAATACTTAAGAGAATATAAAATAATATAAATAATTTAAGCTTACCTTAAGATTAAATAAGTTTTAATATATAATTTAATCTAAACTTTATAAGGATTTATTATTATAAGTATATAATTAGTTTTTCTTATAAAGTAGATTTATTTATAATTTATATTATTATATATATATATTAAGCTTAATTTATTTCCCTTTTAGATAAGAATAATAAAAGGCTTTTTATCTTATAGCTTATTATTAAGAGTTTTCCTTTTTATTATAAATTAGTTTAAATTACTTAGAAGAGAGATTAAATAGCTATTAGCTAGATTATATTATAGTCTAAGGCTTTACCCTAGCTTAAGCTAGATAAGGAGATTATCTTCTAACTATAATAAGGCCTTACTATAGGATTAGTTAGTAGTAGATAGGTATTTAGCTTGGATAGGTAGNNTCCTTTCTTCTCTTAACTTTAGTAATAACCTTATTCTAGCACCTTTCTACAGCCGCCTAAGGGCTAGCCTATTATAGATTAAGTATAAATAAATTTAATTTAGATTTTATATAATTTAGTATAGCTTTAAGCTAATTAATAAAGATACTTATATATTATTTTTCTATATACTTTCTTAAGATATTACTATTAACTAAAGGTATTATTTTTAGTCTCTTTTTACTATTAAATTTAAAGGTTATAATATAATAGTAAATTATTTAATTTAGTTTAATAAGTAAGATTAATTAATATACTTTTAAGCTATTACTATTAGACTTACGGAAAGTAAAAAGATAATAAAGAATAAAAGATAAAAAGGATTAAAACCTCTCTAAAAAGACTTTAAACCTAAGGACTTAAAAGAATTATAATAAATTAAATAAGTAAAAGTAATAATATATAAGTTAATTTATTTATACTTAATCTAACTAATAGCTATTTAGTCTTTTTTTTAAGTAATTTAAACTTATTTATAATAAAAAGGAAAAAGCTTAATATTAAGCTATAAGATATAAACCCTTTTATTATTCTTATTTAAAAGGGAAATAAATTAAGCTTAATATATATATATATAATATAAATTATAAGTAAGTTTACTTTATAAGAAAAGCTAATTATATACTTATAATAATAAATCCTTATAGGGCTTAATTTAAATAATATATTAGAACTTATTTAACCTTAAGGTAAGCTTAAATTATTTATATTATTCTTTATTCTTTTAAGTAACTATATACCTTTCGTAAACATTTAATAATTACCCTTATTATACCTTAACTATATACCTAAAATTAATTCTAACTTAAGTATCTTTCTTTATAACCCTCCTTTACCCTCTTTTCGCTTCTATATTATTACTATATTATATATAATAAGTAAATTAAGTAAAATAAAGGATATTAAGATTATAAACTATCCCCTTCTTCCCCTTAAGGAAAGTCTTTTATTATAAAACCTATACTAACTATAGGCTAAGCCTAATATAGAAATAACCTATAATTAATTTAAAGACTTTATTATTAAGACTAAAAATAAACTTAAAGTAATTATTCTAATAGCTACTTTCTCCTTAGTTTAAGAAATAATAGCTATTCTAATTAATACTACTATAAGCTATACTTAATATATAAGTAGAGAGATCCTAATCTTATCTACCCTTATAGAAATAATTATACTTATTATTAAAAAAGTAATCTTAACTACCCTTTAGAAATCTACTAAGAACTTAACTTAAGCCTAAATCGCTTATAATAAGGGGATACTTTAGTCCTTTATAGTATTATTATTTAAGATAGTCTTTTCTTACCTTACTAAAGAGATTATTATTAGATTATTAAGTATAGCTCTTAATATTATATCTTATATACTATTAGATATTATAATATCTATTAATTATACCTTCTTAAGGGATTATCTCTTTTTTATAATAATCTTATATTACCTTCTTAATAGAGATATTATAATTATCTTTTATAGATTAATTATAAATCTCCTAAAGGATAATATATAAATCCTTACTATCTTTAGTATAGATATATATTAGGTCTTAAGGTAGTTTATAGTAATTACTAAAAGGATCTTAATTAGCTATATAAAAGGCTTACTTAAGAACCTTATAGTAAATATTTAATATATAAATAATATTAAAGTATATATTATAAAATTATTATAAAGCTATTATATAATTAGACCTTATTAATTATTAGTTATATTATTAATTAAACTAATAGATATAAATAAACTTTATAACTAAAGTATAATTATAATTATAAAGATTTATTAGATTAAGTCTTATTTAAAAGAGATTTAACTTAAGTAATACTTTAAGTACTTTTACTTTAGATATATTATATAATATTATTAAGAATAAACTAAGTATAATTACTATAAAAAGTCTTATTATATAAAAGATATATTATATTCTATCTCTATTAGTAAGATCCTTATAGTATATTATAATTATAAAGGGCTATATTTAGTATAATCTTATATATACTATATAGTATAGAAAGAATAAGAATAAATAAGGAATATCTATATAGAAAGACTTATATAATTTAGTATTCTAAATAAGTAATATAAATATATAATATACTTATTATAAGATATAATAGTATTATTAATATTAATACTATTTATAATACTAAACTACCTTACTTAAAAAGGGCCTAAATAGCCCTTAAAGTAGCCTTAAGCTAGACTAAACCTAAGTCTAAGTTTTACCCTTATAGTATTTAGGCTAATTAACCTAATAAGAGAGTAAATACTATTAAAAGTTAGAGAAAGTATATTAATACTAATTAATAAGGAGGATAATACTTAAGAGGATAAGGAATAGTATAAGTAACTTAAGCTTACCTTAAGATTAAATAAGTTCTAATATATAATTTAGGCTAAGCCTTATAAGGATTTATTATTATAAGTATATAATTAGCTTTTCTTATAAAGTAGACCTACCTATATTATATACTATTATAAATATATATTAAGCTTAACTTATTTCCCCCTTAGGTAAGAATAGTAAAGGGTTTTTTATCTTATAGCTTACTATTAGGGTTTTTCCCTCTTATTATAGATTAGTCTAAATTACTTAGAAGAGAGACTAAAAAGCTACTAGCTAAATTAGGTATAAATAAATTAAATTAAATTAAATATAATTAATAATTAATAAGATTTAATTATATAATAGGTTTATAATCTACTTAATAATTCCTTTCTTACTTTTTAGTTTTTAATTATTATAGCCTTAATCTACCTTTAAAATGTATTTAAGAATTAGAATTAGAATCCTTATATATATACTACCCCTAACTTAATAGTATATATAATATAGAAAGAATAAGAATAAATAAGGAATACTTCTATAAAGAGATTTTTATAGTTTAATATTCTAAATAAATAGTATAAATATATAGGATACTTATTATAGGATATAATAATATTAATATTAATTATAATATTAAACTATCTTACTTAAAGAAAGCTTAAGTAGCTCTTAAAGTAGCCTTAAGCTAAATTAAGCCTAAGTTTAAATTTAATTCTTATAACATTTAGGCTAATTAATCTAATAAAAGAGTAAATACTATTAAAAGTTAGAAAAGATATATTAATACTAACTAATAAGAAGGATAATACCTAAAAGGATAAGAAATAGTATAAAAACTTAAGCTTACCTAAAGATTAAATAAATTCTAATATATAATTTAAGTTAAGCTTTATAAGGATTTATTATTATAAGTATATAATTAGCTTTTTTAATAAAGTAGACCTACTTATAGCCTATATTATTATATATATATACTAAGCCTAACTTACTTCCCTTTTAGGTAATAATATTAAGGGTTTTTTTATTTTATAGCTTACTATTAGGGTTGTCTCCTCTTATTATAGATTAGTCTAAGCTATTTAGAAGAGGATCTAAATAGCTATTAGCTAAATTAGGTATAAATAAATAAATAAATAAATAAATAGACTAATATTCTAGAATATTAGAGAAATGCTGCAATTTAATTTCTTAATTTAGCTATATTAGCTGGATACTATTTAGCTATTCCAGCTACTTCTACACCTATTAAAAGCACATTTTCAACTAGTAATAATATTATTACTAAATTAAGGAATAGGCTATTGCCTAATATAGTTAGGTAGCTTATTTTGCTTAAAAGCTGGAATAAGTCTTTAAATAACTTAAAGGAGGAATAAGAAGAAGGAAAGAAGGAGGAAATTAAAGGGGAAGCTAAGGAGGAATTCGAAAAGGAATAAGGGTTTTTTAGTCTTTTACTATTTAATTTAATTAGCTATCTTTACTTTATTTAGTTAATTACTTATTTAATTAACCTAACTATCCTATCTTATAGTTATAATTAAATTGCTTTAAGCTACCTAATAGACTATTTATTCTAGCTTTATAATTACTTTAATTCATAAGTATAAATCTATAATAGGTTTAATTATATAATTATCTTATTAAATTAAGATTATAGTTTACTTTAATATAATCAGTATAAAATGTACTTACTTTATACTAATTAGTTAGTATTAGTATAGGATTTTACTAACTAATTATTTTAGTATTTAGTTAGTATTTAGTATAGAAAGATTAGTTAGTATTAGTATAGGCCTATACTAACTAATTTCACAACCCTAGCTATAGCTATTAGTATCCTTATTTTAGCTAATATTAGGAGATTTATTATAAGGTTTATTTACTATTATAAAATATTAGTAAAGGTAATTACTAATACAAAAGGGGAGCTTATAAAAAGGATCCTAAATAAGCTATAAGATGTAAGTATTATAATATTTAAAATCTTATTTTATAACTCTAAGTTAAATAGATTAATTAAGGTTTAGTATATATTTATAACAAATTACTTTAAAAAGCCTAGGAAGCTAGAGAAATAGGTAGATTTAATTAAACTACCTCTTCTTATAGATAGATTAATAGTCTAAGGATTATATACCTATTCTCTATTCTAGCTCCTTTATAAGTAAGAATCTATCCTTCCTCTTAAACTTAAAGTCCTTACTTAAAGACTAATTAATTAGAATAATATTAAGAATAAAAAAGATAAGATTCTAGCTAGAATATAAATCCTAAAACGGTATAAGGAAGATATTAGAGCTACCTAAATAAAGGTTAAGGGATATTAATAGACCTTAGCTAGAAGGACTAATATATTTAGGTATCTTTAAGTTAAGAAGGATACCCTTATTATTAAGGGATTTAATCTTTTAGTATAATATATAAAACTATAATAAAGTATTATCTATTATAAAGCTTAAGTAAAGATAGATAGGACTATATAGGATTTATAAAGCCTTTATTAAGACTACGACTTATAAGCTTTAAATACGTATAAGAATTAAGCTTTTAGGGACTTATCATAAGGATTAGCTAAAAGCTTTCTAAAAGGATTCTTAATATTAATAAATAAGCCTTAATAATAAGAAGATAATAGGATTACTATATAATAATAAGGATAAAAAGCTAGATAAAGAAGTATCTTATAATATACTTTATAAGCTAAATAAGTTAGACTTTTTATTAGGTAATCTTAAACTAAAACCTATTATCTAATTATAGAAAGGGCCTAAAGGAGATTTCTAGGTTTATATCCTAAAGATAACTAAAAAAGCTAAAGATTATTATATAGCTCTTTAAGTATTTAATAAGATACTTAAGATATAATACTAAGTAAGGATAGTAATATTACTATATAAAAAAAAGTAAAAAGAAGGAGGATAATTAGGTTACTAAAGAAGACTAAATAAACTATATTTATAAAGAAAAATAACCCTAAAATAATTACCTAAACTAAACTTTATACTTATAAAGAGATAAATAGACCTTATAGTAAAGAAAGAGTAGGAAAGAAAGAGCCTATCTAGAAGAGAAGAAAGTAATAATAACTAAATAATAATATAAATTATTAAGTACTTATTACTTATTATCTATCCTAAAAAGAGAGTTATCTAATAAGAAGAACTATTAATCTAGCCTACTAAAAAGCCTAGTATCTACTATATAAAGCCTAAGTAGAGACCTAAATAGCCTATATATAGATTTTAAAATTAGATAAGCTATTAGACTCATAAGGATACTTTAAGATAATATAAAGGTAAAGTAAAGATTAAAAATATTAAAAGTAAAGAAAGTTAATATATTTAGAATAATAGCTTTACTACTTAAAGCAAATTTCTAAAGACCTTCTTATTAGCCTAAAGCTAGGTATTTAAGGAGAAATGTTTAATTATAATTATAATAGTTATACTAAGTATAATTAGTATACTAATTACTTAAGACGTTTTAAATTAAGATATAAGTATAACCATATAAGGATAGATTAAAATATACTCTTTAAAATAGATTATTACTAGTAAATAACTATAAATATAATAATAATATATAATTAAGTTAATAATCTTAATAAAGATAATAATAAAAGCCTTAAGATAATAAGGCTAAAAAGAAAGAATAATAAAGAAGTAATTATTAGAATAAGCCTATTTAGCTAGGATAAAAATAGACTAAAGAGTATAGATTACTAAGAGGCTAATCCTAAAAGTAATTATTAAATTATAGAAAGAAAATTATTAAAAGAACTAAATAAAGAAAGATAGGTAATTACTAAAAGAAAAGAACTAAGAATCTAACTCTATATATATTAAGTAATTAAGTTAACTAAGTGCTAAAAAACTATAGAATTAAACCTAGAATAGCTTTAGGATCCAGAAAGGTATCTTATTAGATTACTTACTTAAATAGAAAAAAGAAAAAAGAACTTACTAAAGTAAGAATTAAATTAAGGCATAATATAAAGAAGGTTTTAAGAAGAATAGTACTATAGCCTTTCTAATAAGTATTAGCCTACTAATTAAATAAGTTAGTATTGATTTAATACTTAATAAGATAATAAATATTTCGGAGCTTTAATTAAAAAAGATCTAAAAGGATAATAAGCTTATCTTAATAAATATTTAGTATAGCTAATTAAGATACTAAAGAAGGATAAAAGAAGAAAGAGATTAAGGAAAGCTATACGGGAAAGATAAATCTAAGAAGGAAGAAAAAGAAAGAAAGGGAGAAAAATAATTAAAAAAGTATTTGGTAAGAGGATTTAAGCCTTAAGGCTAATCTACTAAAGTATATTTTTATAAAAGAGGAAGTGTTTTAAGAAGTATATATTTATATTTATTATATAAAATAAAGTAAATCTAATAAGGTATTCTAGTAGATAATAATAGTTCTTTTTATAATTGATTATTATTAATAAAGTAGTAATTTATAGTAAAGAAAATATTAAATATATATACTCCTAAAAATACTAATAAATAAGCCCTTTTTATACTCTAGCCTTAAGTAAAACCTATACCTTAATTCTATTGTTTATACTTTAATTCTCCTTCTTTTAAGCCTAAATCTTAATAGTTATCTTATTCTTTACTTTCTTATAATCTATCTATCTTTTAGAATCTTTATACGCAGGGTTATAAAATTAGTCCACTGGAAATTTTCATTAGTCCGAATTGAAACCCCTATTAAAACTCAGTCTTAAGGCCTAATCAGGGTTGTGAAATTAGTTAGTCCGGACTAATTATAACTAGTTTTTATTTAGTCCAGGCCCGGAATTGGACTAACTAATTTACTAGTCCAGACTGGACTAATTCTATTTAAAGTGGGGTATTCTAAATATTAAAGCTAGTTATTTAATTATAAGTTAAATATGGCTAGCTTAGCTATCTTATTATCTTTAAAGGGATATTAAATATAAGCTTATAGCTATTTTAGATATTTAATTATAAGCTATTTTAGAATATATATATTTTTAATTTATTAGATTCTTATAATAAATAATTATATAAGAAATCTATTTCTTCTTAGGAATAGGTTTTAAAATAAGCTCTATTTTATAAGCTATTTTATATCTTAATTTAAACTTTTAAGCTATATAGACTAGTCCAAGCCTGGACTAAAACTAGGACTAGTTTTTAGTTAGTTAGTCCAGGCCTAGAATAAAACTAGGACTAGTTTCTAATTAGTTAGTCCACCTTTGGAATAAAACTAGTCTTAGTGGACTAAAAACTAACTAAAAACTAACTAATTTAAACTAGTCCTTAGTTAGTCCAAAATGGACTAACTAATTTCACAACCCTGGGCCTAATATTGAGGTATTTAAGGCTTACATAGCTTAGCTATTTGGGTAGTTGAAAATGAGAATTGAATTACCTAATTATTTTCTATTAGCTAGAGAATCCCATTAGTCCATAATTAGTCCGTCTTTTAAGTGGAATAAAACTAAGAGTGGAATAACCCGGACTTTCTCACTTATATAAGCAGATAAAAATAAGCAGCTTATAGAATCTGAATTTAGCTCTTAAAAGCTATCTAGAGATTTACTTTTTCTTTTTTTAGAGAGAGCCTAACTTTTAATAAGGGCTTAAAGGTGGACTAAAAAACGGACTGGACTAATTAATTTCATAACCCTGTTTTTACGCTTTAAAATACTATTATAATAGCTACTTCTAATAATACTAAAGAGATTAAATAGTTATTCTACCCTAATAAAGAACTAATACTTAGGGTTGTGAAATTAGTTAGTCTAGGCCCGGAATAAAACTAACTAATTTACTGGTTAAGACTGAACTAATTCTATTAACAGTAGGGTTATCCTACATAGAAAACCTAGTTATTTAATTATTAATAAAGTCCCTATAGATTATATATTTAATTTAGTCTAAGATAGAGTTAGTATTATACTTATGGCTATTTTTAATAATTAAATATACTCTATTTAAGAATATAGATAACTTTAAAAAGCTAAGTATCTATTAAGAATAATTATTTTAAAGATCTATCTTTAGCTAGATATATAGTTCTTTAGAAGGTTTATCTATTTTAATAGCTAATTTATAGGCTATCTAAGACCTTTAAGGTCTATAGACTAGTCTAAGCCTAGAATAAAACTAGGACTAGTTCCTAATTAGTTAGTCTACCTATAGCATAAAACTAGTCTTATTAGACTAAAAGCCAACTAAAAACTAACTAATTTAAACCAGTCCTTAGTTAGTCTAAAATAGACTAACTAATTTCACAACCCTAACAAGAGAGCTTATCTTAATATTTAAGCTATTTGGATATAGGTAAGATTTAGCGGTAGGCATCTATCGTAAGGATCTTACTCTTATAGGGGGTCTAGCGTATGAGGAACTTTAATAAATATAAACGGCTAGCCCTTAGGTATTTATAGAAACGTACTAGAATAAGGCTATTATTAAAGTTAAGAGAGAAATAAAGCAAGCTAAAAGCTTCCTACTCATTAGAGCTAAATACCTATTTACTACTAATTAATCCTAATAGTAAGGCTATATTATAATTAGAATAATAACCTCCTTACATAGCTTAACCTAGGGTAAAGCTTTAAACTATAAATATAATAATACGGGCTATTATTACTAATTATATAGATTATTAAGGTATTAAGTTTAGCTATTTATAATATTCTTTCTTTTTCTTCTTAGCTATATACTCTTTATTATATATACTCTTTTCCTTAATTATCTATTTACGCTATTTAACCTTATTATAATCTATATTAATTGCCCTTATAGCAGAGTGGTTACTATTAAGGTTAGCCTTTATGAAGGCAGTTACTTCGATTCCAGCTAGGGCCCTAATCTCTAATTAAGCTATAACTAAGGAATTAGTCCCTCCTTAGAAAAGCCAGCCAATAGAGATTAAACCTATATACCTAGCATACCCATTAGGCATAGACTACTAGATAAGACCATAAGGCCCTAGTAGCTATAGGCAGACCTAGCTAATCTGCCTTATTAATTGGTCTAATTTACGCTAATCCGTAGCGTAAGAAATAGTAGACATAAAGCATATAATATATCTAATTGGCTGGGACTATAGCTATAGTGGTATATAGCCCAATAAGGCGAGGATAGATAAGGAGGGTTATAATTAGAAGGAATAAGAAGCCTAAGGTTGCGATCTTGGTTTTTGGAGATACTATTAGAGCACTGAAGAAAAGGAGGAGGTTTTTATTCTAGCTTGCTAGCTAGCTTGCTTGCTTGCTTGTATGGTTTTCCTAGCTTCTATAGAAAGAAGGGGGTCTAAATAACCTGTATTATTAGTTAAAATAGTGTAATATAATAAATAAACAAATAAACTTAATTTAATTTAATTTATCTATACTTAATTTAGCTAATAGCTTTCTAATCTATCTTCTATATAACTTAGAATAATCTATAATAGAAGGGAAAAAACCCTAATAGTAAGCTATAAGTTTATTTATTAGTTTAATTAATAATATAATTAATAATTAATAAGGTTTTATTATATAATAGCTTTATAATAGTTTTATAATATATACTTTAATATTATTTACTTATTAAATATTTATTATAAGGTTTTTAAGTAAGCTTTTTATATAATTACTTTAAGCCTTTTTAATAATTATTATAGACTACCTTAAGATTTAATATATATTTATACTAAAGATAATAAAGATTTATATATTATTCTTTAGAAGATTTATAATTAATTTATAAAAGAGAATTATAATATTCTTATTAAAACGGTAATATAATACTATTATAAGTAAGAAATAATCCTTTAGGAAAGTATAATTAATAGATATTATAATATCTAATAGTATATAGAATATAACATTAAGAGCTATACTTAATAATCTAATAATAATCTTCTTATTAAAATAAAGAAGAATTATTTTAAATTATAATACTATAAAGGACTAAAGTATCCTCTTATTATAAATAACTTAAGCTTAAGTTAGATCTTTAATAGGTATTTTCTAAAAGGTAGTTAAATTTACTATTTTAATACTAAGTATAATTATTTCTATAAGGATAAATAAGATTAAAATCTTACTATTTATATATTAAGTATAGCTTATTATAATATTAATTAAGATTAATATTATCTTTTATACTTAAGGGAGAATAACTATTAGAATAATTACTTTAAGTTTATTTTTAGTCTTAATAATAAGGTTTCTAAATTAATTATAAGTTATTTCTATATTAAATTTAATTTATAGTTAATATAGGTTCTATAATAAAAAGTCTTCTTTAAGTAAATAAAAGGGATAATTTATAACCTTAGTATTCTCTATCTTACTTAATCTACCTATTATATATAATATAGTATTAATATAAGAGTAAAAAGAGGGTAAAGAAGGGTTATAAAGAAAGATACTTAAGTTATAATTAATTCTAAGTATATAGCTAAGGTATAGTAGGGATAACTATTAAATATTTATAAATGGTTAATAGACTTATTAGTATTAATACTTAAGTAATAAAGTTACTTTAGGAGAATTAAGGCTTTTTATTATATAAGTTAAAAAGTATTAAGTATTAAAGTCTTATTTAATAGTTTCTACTTAATTCTAACATAAAGATCTAATAGTATATTAGTTTATTACTAATAATCTTAAAGCTCTTTAATAAGGATTAATTATAAACTATTTATTAAAGGCTAAATATTTACTATCTTTATATATAAGTAATTATTAATAATTATATATCTAAGAGTAATATACTATAGTTTTAAATAGTTAGTTAGTAGATTATAGTATACCTAAGTCTTAAGGTAGATTCAGTTAATATATTATTATGTAATAGTATTAAGATAATAAACTTAATTTTAATTATGATTTATAACATAATCTTAAGCTTCTTAGTAAAGGAATTAATAACGTTTAAGATCTATATAAATACCCTTAGTAGTTATGTATTAGCTCTAGCTAAAAGTCTATTCTTTTTAAAAGATAGATTAATTAGATTCCTTAAGCTAATAATATTTCCTTTCTAGATATACTTATAATATTGATATTAAACTTATTAAAGACAATAGTACTAAAGAGAATTATTATCCTTACCCTAAGGTCTAAAATGCTAATCCTAAAGATAGAGCTTAACTTACTTACCTATTAAGTAGAGTTTAAGACTTATATATAACTTTACTATTAACTCCTTAAATTATTCTAGTATTATACTCATAAGCAGGGTTGTGAAACTAGTTAGTCCGTTTTAGACTAACTAAGGACTAGTTCGAATTAGTTAGTCTTTAGTTAGTTTTTAGTTTAGTAAGACTAGTTTTATTCCAAGTGTGGACTAACTAATTAGTATTAGTTTTTAGTTAGTGTTTAGTCCAAGAAACTAGTCCTAGTTTCATTCTGAGGGTAGACTAACTAAAAACTAGTTTACTAGTCCATTAGTTTATAACTAGTCCTAAGAAAAGATTAATTCCAAGAATAAAGCTAAATCAAGCTAATAAGTCTATAAGGTCCATATAAGTTATTAAATAAATAGATTAATATGTTTATATATAAAAGCTTTTATTTTTCAATCTTTTAATTTATATAGTTCTTAATTCATCCATTAATTAATATACTATAGGTTATTAGCTTATGAAATATAGCTATGTTAATCAGAATAATAAGACTACTAGTTAAAGCAATAAGATTATTAGTTAAAGCAGGGTTGTGAAATTCGTAATTCCAGTACTTTTCTTAGTACACCTCTTACAGTGAATTAAAAGTCAGCACTTAGCCTTAAAAATATGAAGATAGTACCATTAGATAGCTAAAGATTCCATCTCTACACTGATAGGTATTACCGATTTTTATCTGTTTAGCTAAGCTAGTAAATATAGATTATTCCACTTTTAGTATTTAGTACACTGAAAAAACGTACTAATTAGTATTTCTAGCTATATTAATTTACTTACGTAATATAAGTTCTTTTATGAAGTACTAAGATGGTATAGCTATTAGGAGGTGAAAAGCTTATAGTTTTATAGCTAAAGCCTGAATTTTAATAAATGTTTAAAGGTGTACTAAAGTGTACTAATAGAAATTTCTAGTGTACTAATTTCATAACCCTGAGTTAAAGCATTAAGGCTATATATTAAAGTAATAAGATTATGAGTTAAAGTAATAAGATAATTAGTTAAAGCAATACGATTAATCTAATGAATAAGGTTAATAATAAAGACCTATGATAAATAACTATATGATATATCCCTAATCCTCTCTTTAGCTTCTATCATTCAATTTCTCTATCTATCTCTTCCTTCTTATGGATTCTAGTAATAAAGTTAACCCTCTTTCTGAGTCTAATAGTAAGACTATTCCTTTTTCAGAAAATGCTAGCCAATTAGCTGCTTCTGAAATAGATAGTCTTAACCAGCCAGGATTGGCCTTAGAAGTTGCCTCTTCTTCTTCCCAACCTATTTCTGAAGATCAAGCTTTTAATGCTTATATCTTTAAATATAGCTTGTTTAAGAAGACTATTCTACCTTCTAAGGAAGGTTAACACCAACAAATGCAAGTAAGCAGCACGATGTAAGTCCTCCTTTTTAAGAATCTTATTTATAACCTTTTTTAATTGACTTATAATTTAATAGGTGTAACTATAAAAAGGTTAAGCTAAGTAGGGGCTTTAATCCTCTAACTTCCAAAGGCACTATCAATGGAAGCACCTAACAGTTGCTTATAATAAGCAGTCTAAAGCTACTAGAAAAAGAAGTAAGCTATTCTTTTTATTCCTTTTTACTTTAAAAAGCTAATATAAATTAGAGGTAGACTTTCTTAAGCCTAATAGCCCATTTAACCTTAATCTAAGGAGTAAAAGGTCTAGGTAAGATCTACCTAGATATCCTAATAGCTTTCAGGAAGAAGAAGCATTAAAGAAGATTCTTTACTTTCTTATTGAAAATAACCTATCTTTTAATGTTTTAATTCCTATAGTTTGTAAGACCCATAATATTATTAAGAATAAGCTAAATATAATTATTATAAAGGGTCTTATTATATAAAAGATAAAATATATTCTATCTTTATTAATAAGGCTTTTATAGTATATTATAATTATAAAAAGCTATATTTAGTATAATGTTATATATACTATATAGTATAGAAATAATAAGAATAAATAAGGAATATTTATATAGTTTAATATTTTAAATAGGTAATATAAATATATAGTATATATACTATAGGATATAATAATATTATAATTAATATTAATTATAGGATTAAACTATTCTACCTAAAAGGGGCTTAAGTAGCCCTTAAAGTAGCCTTAAGCTTAATTAAACTTAAGTTTAACTATTTAAATTTAGCCTTAATAGTATTTAAGCTAATTAACCTAATAAGAGAGTGAATACTATCAAAAGTTAGAAAAGGTATACTAATATTAGATAATAATAAGAATAATACTTAAGAGGATAAGGAATAATATAAGTAATTTAAGCCTATCCTAAGATTAAATAAGTTTTAATATATAATTTAAGCTAAGCCTTATAAGGATTTATTATTATAAGTATATAATTAGCTTTTCCTATAAAGTAAACCTACTTATAACCTATATTATTATATATATATATTAAGCTTAACTTATTTCTCCTTTAGGTAAGAGTAATAAGGGGTTTTTTATCCTATAGCTTACTATTAGGGTTTCTCCATCCTATTATAAATTAGTTTAACTTACTTAGAAAAAAGATTAAATAGCTAATAGCTAAGTTAGGTATAAATAAATAAATACTAATTATTAGATACTTTAATTATGTCTTTATTTAGCTAATCTAACTAATATACTTTAAGTAAATATTTTATTAATCTATTTAAATATTAATAACTAAGTATTAAAATCAAATCTTTATATAGTTAGCTAAATGTTTAGTTAATAAATAAGCTATATATTTAATATTAACTATTATTTATTTATTTATTTATATACTATTATAATAGACTAACCCTTAAGCAGCTATAGAAAGGTACTAAAGTAAGGTTATTACTAAAGTTAAGAGAAGAAAGAAAAGGAAGCTAAAAGCTTCCTACCTATCTAAGCTAAATACCTATCTACTACTAACTAATCCTATAGTAAGGCCTTATTATAGTTAGAAGATAACCCCCTTATCTAGCTTAAGCTAGGGCTAAGCCCTAGACTATAATATACCTTCCTTCTCTAGGAAGTTAATTAATAAGCAGTCTAGATCACCCATACTACTACTCTATTATCCTTTAGTAGGCTTAGCTATATATATAATATATCTACCTAATATAGTCTCCCTTTCTAAGGGAACTTAAGCACTTAAAGGAGCGCTTCTTACTAAAATCTAATAGGGAATTCCTTTATAAAGGCTAGCTTTCTATTCATACTTAAAAATAGGTTAGTAATAATATACTACTACTTATATAATATTCCTTACTGCTTAGCTAATCTATACCCTAGTCTAGTTATATAGCCTTAATAGACCTAATTAGCTAGATTAAATTAGTTTAGCTATATATAATCTAATTTAGATAAGGTCTTAGCTAATTAGCTTACTAGAGTATAATATAGTAAATAATCCTAATTAATCTAGCTAGAGATTAGCTTAGTTAAAACCTATAATATACTTAAATAGAATAATATATTATACTTAAATAGAATAATATATTATACTTTTAATTTTAGCTAATTTAGTTCTAAACTAAATAGCGCTTTTTATAATAGGCTAGCCTTTAGGCAGCTATAGAAAGGTGCTAGAATAAGGTTATTACTAAAGTTAAGAGAAGAAAGGAAGGAAGCTAAAAGCTTCCTACCTATCTAAGCTAAATACCTATCTACTACTAACGAATCCTATAGTAAGGCCTTATTATAGTTAGAAGAGAACCTCTTTATCTAGCTTAAGCTAGGGTAAAGCCCTAAACTATAATATACCCTCCTTCTCTAGGAAGTTAGCTAATAGGCGGTTTAGGTTGCTTATACTATTACTCTATTATCCTTAATAGGCTTAATTATATATATAATATATCTATTTAGTATAGTCTTCCTTCCTAAGGGAACTTAAGCACTTAAAGGAGTACTTCTTTCTAAATACCTAATAGGGAATTCCTTTATAAAGGCTAGTTTTCTATTTATCCTTAGAAATAGGTTAGTAATAATACCTTACTATTTATATAGTATTCCTTACTATTTAGCTAGTTTATAACTTAGTCTAGTTATATAGCCTTAATAGACTTAATTAGCTAGATTAGGTTAGTCTAGCTATATATAACCTAGTTTAGATAGAGTCTTAGCTAATTAGCTACTAAAGCTTAGTATAGTATATAAACCCTAATTAATCTAGCTAGAGATTAGCCTAGTCTAGACTTATAGTATACCTAAATAGAATAATATATATATCCCTAATTTTAGTTAATTTAGGCTTAATCCTAAATAGCCCTCTCTTTTATATACTTATTTAAAAGGGAATTAATCTCCTTAGTTAAAAACCTCTTCTTCCCTAAGTATTAGTTTAATTACGCTTAAACTAATACTAAACTATCCTTATAGCTTAAGGTAGTTCTATTTAAAGTATCTAATTTTATTATAGTAAAGATAGTAATAGTATAGCTAATTATATTTTATATTAACTAAGTTAATCTATATTATATTATTAGATTAATATAAAGTATTATTATTAGTAAGTTTATTAGGTTAATAGTCTTTAAAGACTCTATTAAATCCCTTTAGTAAAGTAGTAAAGAAAGTATATTTATTAGGCTACTCTTTATAATTAAATTATCTCTTAATAGATAGCTATAATCTAGCTATAAGGATAAATACCTTATAATTATTAAGCTATTAGGTTATACCTACTTTAAAGAGTATAAACTCTTAGTAATTAATATAATTATAAGTAACCTTCCCTCTCTATTATTACTATATAATTAAGTAAAGATTAGTATATTATTACTTATAGGGCTTACTAATAATAATAATAATATAGATAAGGAATATATTAGGCTAGTCCTTATACTCTCTATCTTATAATACCTTTATAATATATAGTAGAAATACACTCTTAAAGGTACTATTAAGCTATATATATATATAGAAGAATTATACTTAGGGCTCTCTAATTATAGGTCTATTAATAGTGAATTTTACGCGTATTAAGATTAACTAGGAGGGAAGCTTATCTTAATTCTTAAGCTAGTTAGGTATAATCGTATAGGTAAAATTTAGCAGTAGGTATCTATTATAAAGATCTTACTCTTATAGGGGGTTTAGTATAAGAGGAACATTAGTAAATATAATATATTAACCCTTAGGCGGTTATGGAAAGGTACTAGAATAAAGTTATTACTAAAGTTAAGAAAAGAAAGAAAAGGAAGCTAGAAGCTTCCTACCTATCTAAGCTAAATACCTATCTACTACTAACTAATCCTATAGTAAGGCCTTATTGTAATTAGAAGATAACCCCTTTATCTAGCTTAAGCTAGGGCTAAGCCCTAGATTATAATAGCTATAGACCTAAAAGGTAAATAGTGCTTTTACTCTATAAAGATATAGGAAAAACTAAAATGGATGAAAACCTATATTGCTTTTATAGCGGACTTAAACTAGGTTCCTTACGTTATAAAGGTGTATAAGTAAATAGTCCTTTATACTAGGACTGGAATTATCCCCCTAATGTTAACTATTAAATAATATATTTATTTATTTCTTTATTTAGCTAAGGTAATTAGCTTTTTTAGCTATTATAACTAGGTAATCTATTATTTAAAGTATATATAGAGTGCATTATTAGGATTAGTCCATTATAGACTAATAGACTAAAAAAGAAAACCTAGTTTTATTCTATATGTAGATTAACTAATTAAAAACTAGTTTTTAATTAGTCCGGACTAGTTAAACTAGTCTGAGTTTTATTCTAAGGGTGGATTAACTAGTTTCACAACCCTAGTAATTAGTTTAATTTTAGCTAAAGCTTTAATCTCTAATTAAGCTATAACTAAGAAATTAATCCCTCCTTAGAAAGGCTAACTAATAAAGATTAAACTTATATACCTAGTATACTAATTAGGTATAAGCTACTAGATAAGACTATAAGGCCCTAATAGCTATAGGTTAACCTAGCTAATCTACCTTATTAACTAGTCTCATCTATATTAATCTATAGTATAAGAAATAGTAAATATAGAGTATATAATATATGTAATTAGCTTAGACTATAGCTATAGTAATATATAGCTTAATAAGATAAGAATAGATAAGGAGGGTTATAATTAGATGGAATATAAAGCCTAAGTAGTGTATATAGCTAGTCCTAGAGCTAGCAGCCGCAATTATCACAAAATTACATAATAAGTATTATATACCTATTGCGTATAGGTATAGACTATAGTACCTTAAGCACTATAAACCGGCCAATTAAATAAAGGAACTATCCTTCTTTAAACCTTCTATCTAATCATTAAGTTATTAAGCCTTTCTCTATATTAAATAGTAGTAATTACACTCTATTATATAACCTATTAGCTTATAATTTACTATAATTAAGCATTAGGCTATAAGCTAACTAGATCTTTAATTACTAGGTTACCTAATTAATTAGATCCTAAGCTTTATAATATAACTAGCCTTAATTCTTTAGTATTAAATAACTTAAGAGCCTTACCTTACTCTTACCCTCCTTATACTATTACTAAATGGTAATAAAATTACTAAATAAGTATCTCTTATATAATAGCTCTATAAAACCTCTTTCCCCCTATATTAAGCTCTAATGCTATTAAGTAACTATAGTTAGGAAATTAACTAACTAAAGTATATAAAGAACTCTACTATAGTCTATACTCTACTCTAGTATATACTAATTAAAGTTTATAAAAAAGGAAATTTAGTAAGCTTAAACCTTTACCTTACTATAAGTATTAGGCATAGATTACTTACCTTAAAATTTAATCTTATTATTACTAAGTAATTATAAAGACTTATAATACTATACTTCCCTACTAATAATTATAATTACGCCTTATTATATTAATTATATTAATTATTAATAACCTTAATTAGTAAAAAAAGTAATAATTAACTTTAGCTTATCTTTATAACTTAATTAACTAGATTCTATAGGTTCTAAGTACTAGTAAGCTAGCTAGGTACTTAAGAATTCTTAATTAGATACTAAAGTTTTATAAACTAGCGATTTTAATATAAAGATAGAATAGTATAAATAGAAGATTAATTCCTTAAGAGAATATAAGTTTAATCCTATATTTAACTAAAGCTAAGCCTACTAAGGAATCTATAAATCCTAAGCTAAGTATACTTACCTCTTAAAGAATAGTTATACCTTACCTAAAGGTAATAACTACTTAACTAAAAAGGTATAAAAGTATAATTTTATACTAAGTTAGAAAGTATTTACTAACCTAGCTATATAAAGCTATTTCCTTAAAATAGCTTAATTATACTAAAGCGATAAAAGCTATAATAAGCTACTTAATCCTAGTATATAATTATTACCTATACCTATAAGGGAGTATTAATAGCTATAGTACTTAATAGTAATAAATAGGATTAAGATCTTTAATAAAAGGGGCTTAAGAGAGTACCTTAAAGACCTAAAAGGCTATAAGGTTACTAGCTAAAGCCTATATTATACCTACCTTATTAGTAAATAGCTTATTATTAAGGTCTTAAATACTATAATAATTTATAATAGTACTCTTACGGTCTTACCTATAGCTTAATAAACTTCCTAACTATATTAATTATAAGAAGCTTAAAAGCCTAAGATATACTAAGACTCCCTTAAGTATAAAAAGAAGACTTAGCCTATTTAGAATAGTAGTAGTATATAGTAGTAAAATGCTTTAGATTTCCCCCCCTAAATAAGGAAAGCCTATAAAAGCTATTAACTATAAGGGAATTTACTTAGGATATTTAGGAGCCCTTACTACTTAAATCTTATAATCCCTAAGAGTTAAACACTAAAAACCCCTAAGGGACTATTCTAAGAGTAATAATTAAAAAGTCTTTAATTAATAGAGCTATAAGATAATAAGAATCTACTTAATTATAATACTATAAACAGGGTTGTGAAATTAGTTAGTATATACTAACTAAATACTAATTTTCTTAGTATTTAGTTAGTACGTACTAAAAAGATTAGTATTTAGTTAGTATAGGCCTGTACTAATACTAACTAATTTTTCTGTACTAAATACTAACTAAATACTAAAATAATTAGTTAGTACAGCCCTATACTAATACTAACTAATTAGTATAAAATTAGTACATTTTGTACTAATTATATTAAAGTAAATTATAATCTTAATTTAATAAGATAGTTATATAATTAAACCTATTATAGATTTATACTTATTAATTAAAGTAATTCTAAAGCTAGAATAAATAGTCTATTAAATAGCTTAAAGGAATTTAATTATAACTATAAGATAAGATAGTTAGATTAATGAAATAAATAATTAACTAAATAAAGTAAAGATAGCTACTTAAATTAAATAGTAAAAGACTAAAAAACCCTTATTCCTCTTCGAATTCCTCCTCAGCTTCCTCTTTAATTTCCTCCTTATTTCCTTCTTCTTATTCCTCCTTTAAGCTATTAAAAGACCTATTCCAGCTTTTAAGCAAAATAAGCTGCCTAACTATATTAGGTAATAGCCTATTCCTCGATTTAGTAATAATATTATTACTAATCGAAAACGTGCTTTTAATAGCTGTAGAAGTGGCTGGAATAGCTAAATAGCGTCTAGCTAATATAGCTAAATTGGGAAATCGAATTGTAGCATTTCTCTAATATTCCAGAATATCAGTCTATTAAATTAAGGTTAGTATTTTAATTAAGCCTAAGGAAAATTAGGATAGTACTAACCCTTTTAGGTAAGACTGCCTCATTTATATAAGTAATATATTCCTCTTCGCTAGGAATATCACTTATATAAAAATCATCTTCAGACCCTAAATTAGAAGATAGCTTATCTTATAAGCTAGCCTCAAGACCTAATTCATTAAAGGATAAATTAGGCTACTAAAAGTCCCCTCTTTCCTACTTAACTCTATTAATTAGTTAGTAAATTATAAATAAGCTTATAATTAAAATAGTAACTTTAAAACATACCTCATATAGTCAACTTTAAATAAGTTAACTATATCTTGACTAATAGTAGGATAGAAAGCTAATAAGCCACTATCTTTAAAATGCATTAATCTAAACCTAGGGTCTAGAATAAGGCTATAAAGATAGGGCTTATAGCGGACTAAATCCTTCTTAGCTAAGCTCTTAGGAAAGTACTTTTCAAGCTTATTTATACCCTTATTAATAGCATTAATAAGGGATAAATAGCCACTAGCCTAATAAGAGATTAGTTTAATTTAACTAATAAGAAAATAGGAAAATAAAGACTTACAAATTCAGGCCGTTCAGAACTACTAGTAGAAAAAGCTTCTTTTAAAGCTTCTAGCTTATTATAAATTTAATAAATAAATAATAAGCCTTCTAGAATAGTAGTATAAAATTGACCTTATAGCTTAATTGAAGGTCTTATAAAGACTTCAAATAGTCTTTTAACTTCAATTAGGAAGTCCCAGTCAATATCTCCCAAAAAGACCTATATTTAAATATTAGTATTTTTATAAGGAAAAAAAGAATAATAGATTAGCTATTTACCTCTTTAAACTCTATATTAAATATATTCTTAAAGACATAGGTTAAAGGGTCTTTTAATTCAAGGCTAGCTTTAAGCATTCGATATATTGAATTCCAGCGAGTTAAATTATCTAATACAATATTAGCTTAAATTAAGGTTAAAAATAAGATTAGGATTAAAAGAAGCTTACCTAAAGGGACTTTCTTTTTCTTAGTAAGAAGCTTATTTTCCCTTTGAAACTTTCTTATTCCCTCTTCTAATAGCTATTTAACCTCAGTTGTATACTTAGTTAAAATAGCTATTCTTCGAATCTGGGTAATAAGGGCTATATTGAGTTAGATTAAGCTTATAATTAAGGGTATTAGTATACCTACTAGATAAGGGGCTAGAGACCTCTTCTAAAATAGCATTACCTTGAGTAGATAATGCTATTTCTAATTCCTTAGATAAAAGGAATTCCTTTAGGATATCTTGCGCAATAAGGTTAATTATATACGCTATACAGCGAATATCACCCTTAAATCTCTGATTTAAAGATAGCTGATAGCTATCTTTAAAAGTAGAGATAAATGTGTTATTATTCGCTGCATTATCCCTTATAATGCTATTAAGGTTATTTATTAGCTTAAAAGGTTAAAAGTTAAATTAGTTAGAACGAAAAAGCTTACCTAAATACAGAATTAACTGTAATAGCTGGATAAGGCTTTAAAGCTTCTATAAATTCCTTATAGATATAAAAGCCAGTATGACTTTCAGAAAGCTAATTAAAGCCTATTTAGAAGTTAGTTAAATTAAACATATTAGCTAACTTCTAAATAGGAAATTATTATAGTTAATTAGTATAATAAAATCTTTACTTACTAATAAGCTTATAAATAAGCTTAAAATCCTTATCTAGGAAGATAAGAATAATGCCTAAATAGGCTGTTTGAGTGTTTAAAGTCCATATATCAAACGTTAGGGAAAATAACCCTAAGTCTACTATATTTTCCTCTAGTTGCTTATTTAGTTGTAATAAGCTAGTATTAAAGGTATCATTTAAGATACCTTTAATCTTTCACCTATTAATTAAAGGACTAGCCCTAATTTAAATTAGTATCTATTTTAGAAGGAAAATAGGAAAGAATGATAGGAAATAACTTACTTATTATAATAGGTTAGAAGGTCTTAGAAACTACAGGAATTCAAGACATTAAAAGATAGGTTATTTTCAATAAGAAAATAAAGAATCTTCTTTAATGCTTCTTCTTCCTGAAAGCTATTAGAATAGCTAGATAGATCTTGCTTAGACCTTTTAGTCCTTAAATTAAGGTTAAAAGGACTATTAGGCTTAAGAAAGTCTGCTTCTAATTTAAATTAGCTTTTTAAAGTAAAAGGGAATAGATAAAATAGCTTACTTCTTTTTCTAGTAGCTTTAGATTGCTTATTATAAGCAATTAAAGGATGTTTGCGTTGGTAGTGTTTTTGGAAGTTAGAAGATTGGAATCCCCTAACAGGCTCAACCTTCTTATAATTACACCTATTAAAATTAGCTATTTTTTTAAGCTTAAAAATAAGGTTATTTAAAAGGACTTACATAGTGCAATTAAGCTGCATTTGCTCCTCTTGACCTTCCTTAGAAGGTAATATAGTCTTTCGAAAAAGACCATATTTAAAGATATAAATCTTAGCAGCTAGATCTTCAGGAATAGCTTAAGAGGAAGAAATAGCTTATGAAGAAGAAGAAGCTATTTCTGAGTCTAATCTTGATTGGCTAAGACTATCTATTTCAGAAAAGGCTAGCTGGCTAGTCTCTTCTAAAAAAGGAATAGTCTTACCATTAGATTCAGAAAGAGGGTTGAATTCATCATTAGAATCCATAAGGAAGAAAGAAAAGATAGGTAATTAGATGAATTAGATAATAAATAGAATAGAAGCTAAAGAGGGGATAAAGAAGTATCTTATATAGCTCCTAGCTAAAGGGATGAATTATTAATCCTAATGCTTAAATTAGTAACTAACTATAGTGAATGATTAATCCTATTGCTTGAATTAATAATTAACTAAAGGGATGAATTATAAATCCTAATGCTTGAATTAGTAACTAACTAAAGCCTAAAGGGATAGATTATTAATTCTAATGCTAAATTAGTGATTAGCTATAATGAATTATTAATCCTAATACTTAAATTAGTAATT